>UELU01132568.1:0-11484 GCA_900490025.1 Megastigmus dorsalis
GATATACACTCACACACACACACACACACACACACATACATACACAGAAACATAGACACGCGCGCGAAAGACACGCGAGGTGAATGAGGGCTTATGGAAGTGGCCCCCGCCGCCGCGTGTTCCGGCGAAAGTTTCGCGCGCTCGGGCGCATACCCAGGACTACTCGCCAGCAGCAGTGCTCTTAAAGCGCTCGTTTTCTCTCTCACTCCAGCCATTTCCGTGATTACCGCCATTTGACGTTTAGCCCTTTTACGCCCCCTCGCGTGTGCACGCCATCTAAGAGCGAGAGAAAGAGAGAGAGAAAGAGAGAGAGAGAGAGAGAGAGAGAGAGAGAGAGAGAAAGTTAGCGTAGGTGTGAGAAATGTAACAAGTGCGGAAGTCGCGTGACGCGTGCAGTATACTTGTTGCGATGGCGATTTACTGGTTGTACGACGAGCTGGTATTGTTCTTGCCCGTTCTGGGATTGCTTAATTGGTAAGGAAAAATAAGAGGTTTATTTGGGAGATAAAACTTGTTGTAGACCGACGATGCATCCTTTTTTAAATTAACGTGATTGTATGCGTCGACGAGAGCTATATCTATATCTGCGTGACGCGCGTGAAAAACGGGTGAAAGATTCAATTCGTTTTCTATAGAGCGATTCTGATAAATTCAGGCTCCATAAACGTCGAGTGACACACTTTGAGCGATAAATTTCAAATGAGAAGTCTTTCTTTTTTCACTGGAAACGTTGAAACCCCCACGGGCAAAAGAAAAGTTTCGGTGTCGCCCGGTAGCGTTTTATGGTAAAAACTTTTGACGTCTTTTTAAAAAGCGAGTTTTATCAATGTGAAACAACTTTTTAATGCTCTTACTCTCTCTCTCTCTCTCTCTCTCTCTCTCTCTCTCTATCTCTCTCCCCCTTCAACATTTATACGGCTTATTAGTCTGATGGCGTATGATGTCTGCGCAAACTTCGGACTTACTCGCGGTGCAGCTTCGTAACAATACGAAAATTCTTGGGAAAAAATTATAGAAACGCTTCTTTCTCTTTGAATCTTTAAGCTCCGGGAATTGTGTGTATACTTGAGATGCGCGACTTAAGAGGTTGCTATACAATAAGCATGAAGAGCACAGTAACTTTCTCTTTCGCGTACCATTATAGAAACTTTCTCAACCTTTTTCGAAAAGCTTTTTTATACATTCATAAAGTATACTTACCCGAATATAACGTGATAACATAAACTATTCCATCGAAAGTGATTCAACCGATAAATAATCATTAAGGAAACTCTATTTTCGTGCATCTCTCGCGAACATAATACATTCAGCCTTTACTCCAGATGAAAATCAAAATAAAATATTATCAGCCAAAAGCATTCCCACCCTATTGACTGTCACCTCTATTTACAGCTATATATGTTCTTCTCTCGCCAGTCACCAGTAGCCAGGCCGCCAGATAAATAAAAAAAAAGTAGCAGTGTAATACTCGGACGTATATATCGGATAAATGAATATTTGTACACGTGTAAGCGCTGCAAGGGGGGAGCGAGAGGAAAAAAGGAGGGTTCGCGTGTTGATGCTGGCGAAGAGGCAGGGAGAGAAAGAGAGAGAGAGAGAGATAGATGTAGATAGAGAGTGTGAGAGTCGGACTACACAAGAGGGGCGGACTATCGGTAATCGCAAAGGCGTAAAAGGGAGGGCCCTGAGCAGCAGCAGCAGCAGCAGCCTAAGAAAGAAACGAGGGGAAAACGCAAACGGAAGAAGCGAAACTCTTCATCTCTCTTTCTCCGTTCCTTTTTGCGCCTCTGGGCAGAAAAGAGAGAAAGAGAGGAAGCAGCACAGCAGCTCGTGATGTCGAATCGACGTTAGACCGACTTAGCCCGTGGCGTATATATATATATATATAGGAATAAGACGCCTGCGGGCGAGCCGAGCTGCCTGAATTTATGCGGCCGATTTCTCTTTCAAAAGTAAAAGTGCCACTGATTCAGCGACGGATAAAGCGGGAGAGAGAGAGACATAGAGAGAGAGAGAGAGAGAGAGAGAGAGAGAGAAGGAGAGCTGAGATTCTTTTTCAGAGTAATACGGTGTGCGTGTGCGTACATGTGGGTGAGCGCCGGCATAGCTTATTCCGCCTACGCAAATATCGCCGGATATTCCGGATTTATTTCGAGGCTGAAACGTTGTTGTGCCGACGTTCGCGCGCGAGAAATCCGCTGAATCATGTAACTGCGATAAGGAGCGATTAAGTTATGGATTCTCTCTGTCTGTGTGCTTTTTTGGCTCACTGGAAAGATATGGAATGTAACGTGGCTCTACGTCACGATGATGAATCGAAAATATTTGCTAAAGTCGGCCTGTTATGCCTGGTTGGTAATGCATTTTTATTACTTGGTATTTTCATTTAATTTATCGGAAGATAATGCTGTCATTTGCTTCCCAGGATAATATCGCGTTTTCGCCCCACTATTTGTTCGCGTAATTGAGTACTCAGTTGACTCATAGGATTACTGATTATTAGTACAGAATCTTGTGGACTCGGTATTACTAAATGGGCAGTTCCAAGGTAATTGACTTGTTTTACTAAATCTTTCGCTTATACTAAAGAATTCCGATGTCATCCAACGTAGCACGTAAACTCCATTAAAAATTCACAAAGCATCGATCAAATCGTTGAAAACCCTGCAGCCGAGAACGTCAAGTGCAGTCGCGAGAGTTTACTGAAAAAAGCCCGCATACACGCGAACATAAAACAAGGCGCGGTCAATTCGTTTATGAAACAACGGGGAGGAAAAAAAAGGGCACACCCGTTTAAAAGCATCGGACTGGCAAAATAACAGGGCGAACGCGATGCATCCGCAATCAAAAGCCCGTGGCCTGCACGCGTCTAGCGCCTATATAAGCGCGTCACGCGCGACCCTTTGAGCGCGATAACTCGACGTGCGCGCGTCACACGTCGTATACCGCTGCAGAGTTGATTTCGACGAAGGTAAATGTGCGCGAAAAGCGAGCGATAAGCCACGACGTTAATGTTATCCGATGCGATTAAACGAAGCTCGGGAGTCCGTGCGAAATGCGCGTGATCGAGAGGCCGAATGCAGCGATGCAGCTCGTTAGGAGATCCGTTGAAGATGATACGAGAGTTTATACGCACTCGCTGCTTACTTAATAAGAGATTTAGGGGTCGGTGGAGCTCGTGAGAAAATTAATTTTGAGTTAATTATGCTTTTGATTTACGGCGATTTTATACAGTGGCCCCTTTTATCGGGGCAAGGATGTAATCTGAGTTTTAACACGTTGTCCGCGCGTGTCCTCTTGAAACTATATATAAAATACATTTAAGTGTATCGGTCGTGTATGATGAATAATCTTTGATAGGAGCTGTCTTCGAGACTAATTTCTGTGAAACATAGCATAAACATTACTGCCTGTCCCTATTAACGAAATCCTGTATGAATGCACGAAATAAGTAGTTATCCTTATGCTTGGTCAGGCACAAGAAACGTATTTCTTACGGTGACATTTTTGATAAGGCTCCCGTTGATTTTAAAAATACTCATTTTATCAGAAAAGCACCGGTGCGAGAGACTTATGCTCCAAGCTGAAGCTTAAAAAAAATCGCCTACTTAGCCACGACAAGCTGGTGAGATTTGTTCAAAGAAAAGCCAGTGAACAATGAGCCTCTAGCCTAGAAATCCCAACGTAATCCATACGTGGAATCGGGGCGATAATTCAACTTTTCCGGCATTTCTTTCAATTTCAACCATAATCTGAAGTAGCCGGACTGTGTAGCCTTTGATGAACGGGGTCATGCAATCTGCACCGGTCTTTCCATTCAGCGGCGGAGCAGCTCGCGAGCACGAGAGGAAACTTTATAATAAAACGTTAAAATACTGCACACGGGTTTTAGGGCTAATCGATTTTTTTGTTCCCTCGGGTTATACGTCGAGCTCGCATGCTTTATAGCCAATCATATTTCATCGGATTGGCGTGGATCTCGAGGTGAAACTCGATATACTGAAACTTACGTTCTACGCCCGGGCACTCCGAGCTATACTTTATTACACGAGCACAACCGCCACGTGCGAATGTTTGTATGGCAAATGTTGTTACAAGACGTTTTGCTTAGCGACTGGACAAACCGCGCGGTAATGAATACCTAAGCCTCGAGACGTACGTACATACAATTATAGGGTGGAAGTCGGAGGAGGAGGAGGAGGAGGAGGAGGAGGAAGAAGAAGAAGAAAGGAAAGAAAAAGCACAGAAGGATTCGCGCTATTGGGCATGTGGAGCTGACCTAGTTTGTTCCGGTGGCGGAGAGTCGAGGTGACTTTGCGAGTTAATCTCGAGAGCGACAACTAGGAGACGCGCGCGCCCTTCCCCTTGTAATCTTGTAATGCCTATGATTTTCCGACTCTTATCCGGCGCGAGGGGCTTCTTCTGACTTACCCCAACGAGCTCAGCTGCGCGTGCTCCGCAATTTTTGGCCGGATAAGGCTATGGTCGACGCGAAACTTTCCACCGAGACGATTCATTTTAAGCGGAATGAGAATGACTCGTTCGTTGAAAAATTATTGCCGTGGTTAGGGGGAGCGGAGTTCTTTTTTTACGCTTCCCTCTTTCTGCTCGATCTTGGCTCGAGATCACTGTAGAATGTCTTTTGTTGGACGACTGATAAGCACGCTAAAATGACAAAGGAAACGGAAATTATTGATTGGATGCGTTTTTCTAAAAGCAAAAACTTTATTCCCACGAACAGCTGTTTTTTTTTCTCTACGACGTACATCGACTGATCAATGCGAAGTAATGTTAATTGACATATCCGTGAATTCGTCAAGTTTTCTAGCTCGCATCTGAATAGTGGCGTTTCGCAAGGGGCTTTGTAAAAGGATTCCGAACTCCCGAAACGGGATAATTTTCATACTTTGCCTGGGCTGAATCGAGAGAATTAAAGTTAGAAGTAGGCAGCATTAACGGCTAGGAGTTCAGAAACTGCGCTGTGGGACTAGAATATCTAAGCGGTTTGATTAACTGCCTGCTAATTAAAACTACACCTAATTATTCATTTTTTACGATCTCATGCGCGGAAAATGGGTCAAGCATTTCTTTTGCGTTGAAGCTTATCGAGATTAAAGATGTAACCTATATATTCCATTCAATGAAACGCAAGCTTCATTTTTCAGGTATTCACAACTCTTTAATACCCCCCCCCCCCTCCTCCCTGCCCCTTAATTTCCTTGCTGTTTATTATACTGATTCCCTCATTTATTTATAAACGGTATAACGAACAAGTTAATTTTTTCATATTTAAAACAAATCTTTCATTTTGACTTGATGAATTTGAAAAATATGGGTTGATAACTGATGAAAAATGTCCACAATTATTCTTGGTATAAATTTTTACAAAAACTTTCTTCATGAAAAATCTTAGTCGCGTGCAGAATCAGCGACACTTACCAAGATATTTCCATCTTCTCGCTATTCCTCCATTCACTCGGTCATTGTTTTTATTCCCGTTATCATTTTACCCTCGGGGGACAATGACTCGGCTATCCATTGCTTGCGCCAACAAACCAGTATCCCTTCCACCTCCCACTCACGCTATATCATACTTTTTCATTATCATCCTGAAGAGATATTCGATGAGTATCGTTCTCTTTTTATGCTACACTTGCGATACTATATCGGTAGACTCTACACCTACACACTCATCACCGTGTGAACTGTCAGCAGTCTTGTTAAAAATGAGCATTCATTTGTATATTTATATTTGAAAGTAAACGAATAAAGTCATTTAAAATCAAACTTTATTTTATCAAATATAAAAACATTTGCACATTAACGAAATACCAAATTACCTAATCATTATAACAGTTTCAAATATGCTGTTATATTCTCCTAAAAGTGTGATATTGAGTGGCAAATTTATTCAACGCCAAAGGCAAATCTAAATCACCTCATCTGATCGGATAAGATTATCTCTAAGATTCATACATTGTCTTCAGGAGATAAGGATCCGACGCAGTATCAGCGAAAAAATAAAGCTACTGTCCTCCGCATTCATGCACCTTATTTAGTATCATCCAAAGGATTTGCTCGCGCGTGCGCACATCCTTAAAGTGATGGGATTCGCAGTAAAAATTACATCCACGATAAAGAAGAGAGAGAATAAGCAGGAAGCGGGAGGGGAATAAAGGAGCTCGAGCTGAGAAAGGAAAAAGAATACATCGTAAACTCTGTTTATCATTTCCGCCAGTAAATCGGTCGGTCGGCGTCAATTAAAATCGTTCCTGCACCTTCATATATATACGCGGAAACAGGAAAAACACCGAGACTGTCTTTTCCATATATAATATATAAAAGGGAGTAACAAAGCGAAGAGCGAATCTTTTTTTATTAACGACTCTCTTTCTCTCTCCTCGATACTTTTAGCAGATCGAATATAATCGGTCAAAAAAAGAGGGGGGACAAAGAACTGTGTACGCGTTGATTTATGCCGCTCTCGTAAAAAGATATTCATGGGAATGGAGGCTGATTTCCGCGCAAAAAAAAAAGATTTTGCCAACGTGAAACATTCCTTTCGCCTGGATTTTTCAAAACAGCGGAGCTCGAGCCATCGACTTTGGAAGCGGCTGACAATGCGTTGATTGATAGGCTGGCGAGGGATAATTTCTGGCCGACCTTGTGCTGCTGCTCGCTTTCTTTTTTTTTTCTTACACGTATAGCCGCGAGACATGTTTAGGGAGGACGTAACGATATGCGGGGTTCTTTTGAATGGGCTCAAGATTTTTTGCTGTGTATGATGGATACTTTCCGTTGCACCGAATTATTCTTTCGCGAGTTTTTATGGCCAGAAAAATCTGACGAATATTAAATATTGTTCGCAAATAAAGAATTATTGCTTTTGATACTATTTCTTTCGTATTGGATTTCCAAGATTCTTATGGAATATAAAATTATTTTTCAAAGGCTTCTCGATAACACAAACGAAAATATATAACAGAAATCAAATAGGTATATTTTACATTTTTTATAAGGTTCTCCAATGTTATAAAGAACTTATAACTTATAGTATGAAGCTTTAGGCTAGACTAGGTGAACTTATCCAAGTCTTTCAGTCACGAAATACTTGAGTGGTTTAGCTTCCGATAAAACCCCTAACAACAAATTCAAAGGCAGAAGATTCTCTGTTCCATTCTACACCGGCGCATTAAATACTAAAGGACTGAAAACTGAATTTTCAATATTTTCAAAACTTATTAAAGTTTGGCAAACTTAACATCCATAAGAAAAAAAGATAAAAAAAAATAAACGTAGAAAATTATTTTTCTGAGTAAATTTTAAAAAATGGTTTCATCAACACTTGAAACTTGTATAAAATTTCGTGCCGTGAACACCTTACTTGTTATGCATGATTTTTCATCCTTATACACATCACCACATTTTGTCTTTCATTACGAAACCCAACTATTCATTTTTTTCTTACGCAGTCGTAATGTGTAACCTTTCAAATATCTTTTTTGCTGATTAAAAAATCCAATCAGAAAAAAACTCGAAAAAAACTCTTATTTATTTTACAAAAATACGATTTTACCTCCGCAGAACATTTTTAACTCATCGAAAGGAAGCGATTTCGCACAACGCACTGAAAAACAGAAAATGTCGGAAAATAAAGGAATCCGTCAACAAGCGAATGCCATTGTGTATGAAAAAATATTTCACACAAAAGCTTTGCGCGTCATTCTTTCGCGCATTAATTTTATTTTCACAGCTCGCATCATTTGCTTTGCATCTCAATAAAAGTGTGCGTGGCGAGGAGAGAGAGAGAGAGAGAGAGAGAGAGAGAGAGAAGAGTAGAGTAGAGTAGAATCGAAAGGCACACGTGCATGTTTGACCGAATTTCCATTTAAATGGGTTCCGCAAACGCGCGAAATTTCCCGCGTGGTTTTTTGTTATATGCAGGTTGTACCGTGCGGCTCTCGTTCCTCGGCACGGAGAGAATTTCCAGAATTATCTGAAAAACCAATGAACTGCGAGAGAGCACGAAAGATCTCGCTTAGAGATTAGCCGCCTGTGTGGATGAAACTTGGTATTTGAAGCGACTCCGGTGGGGATATGGACCGAACGTGACAATCGCTATACTCTGATTAACTAAGTAACAAGAAATCACGGACTATTTCTGCCCCGGAAAGTTTATCTTATTTACGATTTTACTCTGATTTCTCGAGATAAAGATATGCAGCTATATTTTAGCACTCTTTAATTAAACTGTGCTTTTCCTTTTTATAAAATAATAATTGTGAGTGTCTGTTAATATTTTTCTTTTTTTTGCTTATAAACCGAAAGTAAGCACGACTTTCTGCAATACTCTTTTTTGTAAATTAACTGCCTATAAAAAGAAAATATCAATACTGCGGTGCCGGAGAGTAAATATAAATAAGAAGTTTATTTAGCAACGTAATAAAGGTCGCCTGCAAAAAATTTATAAGAAACTCTTTTAAAAAATAATAAAATTGAAAATAAGCGGGATGCGGGATTTCATTGCTTGCATCGATTCACATTATTTACGATTTTTTTGCCGAAGCTCGCCGCCGGGATAAAAAGCTTCACTCGTGCCCCCCACCCCATCTCTCTCTACCTCTCTTTTGTGCACCACCGATATAAACTTTTTTTCAATTAAATATTCATATTTATTCATGCGCGCGAGAATCGCTCCCTGTTTCTGAGAGTTTTTAAGCCCGTTGTGATTTTCGAAAACTCATTCTCGCGAATCTGAACGGTTTACATAATTATAAACTGAATACACACGTGGTAATCAATTTTATTGGTAAAAAGTGTAGCGACTGCAAGACCGATCTGTTATACCGACTTATATCGATCTGTTCTTCAATTTTTTTTTATCATAATGTTTCCATAATTGCTTTTCTGATAATGAAATATCGACATATTTATGTAAGTAGTAGTGCGTGTGTGCATCTCGTATTGACAATCCTCAATTTTGATCGTGACTGTCATTTATTTTCATATTATAATGGATAACTGAATTTCAAACTCTCGTAACCCTGTTGAATTTTAAGCTCGTTACTACATGTAATATATGTTAGCAACCTGGTTATCGCACGTAAAAACTTATAACTTGATTCGCATTAGGAAACTTGGAATTGAAAGTAATAGTTTAAACCTTGAAAGTGTAAGTTAGATTATTGATAATTTTCAACATTTCAATTACTAAAAATACCCAAAAGAAATTATAAGTAAATATAAATATATACATTTGTAAATACAACTGACTCAAAAGAGCGCGCAACAGAAAGGATCTTGTTCATTGTAAACGCTTAAAATAAACAAAATATACTTGCAAATCTTCGTCCTGATCGATTGATTGTCCCTAAGTTGACAAGAAGACTCGGCATGAGACTGATGCATGAAAAATTTACCAATTCTAAATTATCAAGTAAAAATTATCTTAATCCGAATTGTTTGATCAAATTAAAAAAAATATATACACACATAATACACACTTTGGAGCTTGAATTTGAAGTTTTAATATACCTGTCAATTTTTCATTCAATGTAAAAATGCCTTATACTGTATGAAAATTGCAAGTCACAAAAATAACTGTTGTACGCCCAGCACTTTCTTCTAAAATTACTTCATCCAAGTTATACATTTCATAAAACTTCCTTTTCAGAAAATCTAGTTTTATCTTTAAAACTCAATTTGAAAATAATCCAAACTGTATTTTCTTTGACTTTGAAACGTTTTAGAACACATTTCACAAACTCGAAATATCACACATGTTTCATTGTTTAGTTCTGATGTAACTTCAATTAATTAACATTTTAATTAGAAGTCATAATTTGCAAAATGAAAATGTACTCCGAGAAGAGAAATCATATCAGAATAAATTACAGTAGTGTAAATACCATTTGCTTTCATGTGCTTCAAAGCCAAAAATAACTAACTGTATATATTAGTTACGTTTAATTTAGCATTTAATATATTTTATTGAAACTAATAATACGAAACACGGTACGATATGTGCGAACCAATATCATCCCACCATCGCAAAAGCTAAAATAATTAAAACTTTCCTCGTGGCAATACGATCCCCTTACCTTTTCTTCTGAAAATATGAAAAGCATCAACTGCGTGGCAGTACGAGGCAGCGGCGGAATCTTCTTAGTGGGCAAAAAAAGGAAATCGATGCTGCTGGTGCACCGTGGAACCCGTGGAACAAGTGATTAGACGGAGAGCTTCGAATTGCTTCCGCGGCCAGATAAACCGATTTTATTTTTGCTCGCGCATTGCGGCGTGGGAGGCGAGGAAAGAGGAAGTAAGACCGGCTGCTGCGTGACAAGAAAGCAATTCGCCAATGTGTAACGCGATTAGCTTTTTCTCTTTCTCCCCTTGGCCTCTACTTTAGCTTCCGCCCGGCGGAGTAACAATTGCAGTAGTGATTATTTTTTCTCCCCGCGTGGAGTGAAAACAAAATAAGAGAAAAAAAGGGGTAATGACATTGCCCAGTGGAATTAACTTCCAGCCGAGCAATAACGGACAATGCGTTAGCCCATTTAAACGATTAATGCGCTACTAACTGCTATTCATACTCGAATGTTCATCATTGTCAGTTGACCATTGTTCCGACCAAGTTTTATTCCATTTCCTGATAATTTATTGGTATTAATTTCGCACTCTGCCGCGAATCCGAACGAGCCAACGCAGAATATAAACAAAGATGCGAACAAAGGTGCGCTGACTTGATGAATCGACCATCAAAATTACACTGTCTTTTTTCGTTACAGAAGCTATTAAAAAAAAATGTATGTATAATTCGACGGTTAAGAAGTTACCATTGAAATATGATGAAACTCGGCGTCGCGCCCTCTCGAGAAGCCATAACAATAAATTACGGATCGGAAATTTCTGTAACTCCTTGAACCGTTATGTAACGCATTTTCTTTATCTCCCTCGGTAAGGCAAAAGAGCCGACAAGCATGATCGAGCACAGTAGACGCCCTTTTTCAAGCGACACGTTTGCATCCGACCTATCGCAACTCGAACGGTAAATTTCCTTTTCGGCGAGCAGAGAGAGAGAGAGGGAGAGGGGGGGGGGAAGTAGGTGGGCGAAAAATGCTGAAACTTCTCTCGGGGCTAAGTCACGTTTCATTTACACTCCCGCCTCGAGGAATGGAAGTTCTCAAAGTAATTCTACAATTTTAATGAGAAGGCTGTTTTTCTGCAATTCTTCATTTATTCCGCCTCGATAATTAGATCATTATTTTTAAGGAGCGATCCTTTGTGAAATCCTTCGTAATTAGTTCGTACATGACTTTGTGATATTATTTTACGTATATTATAATTTTTTCGATTTTTGTTCTTATTTGCCGCATTTGTAAAAATCTGCGATAAAAATTCCAATTTCGAGCTCCTTTGCCAAAACTCAGCCATATATGTACGTCTTAATTTATTCTACTTCATATATATATATATATATATATC
>UELU01132575.1:0-31865 GCA_900490025.1 Megastigmus dorsalis
TCTCTCTCTCTCTCTCTCTCTCTCTCTCTCTCTACTACTACTACGTATAGTATATATATATATGTGTGTGTGTGTGTGTGTGTGTGTGTGTAATCGCGCCGGTGTGCTTGGCCTGTTGGCGATGTCGCCTCTCTGCTGCGGTGCACTGTACCCGAGGATATGTACGTGTACCCGCTTTCTAAAGACCCTTCTCTCTCTCTCTCGCTTTCGCTCTCTTTAGTTTTACGCCTATATACACGCGGCCGCGGACGTTGGTGTTTTTGTTAAAGCAGCCCTGCACTGCCATCGCCGCCGCAGCCGGGCATTTTTCGCGCGCGACGACGACGACGACGACGAGAATGAGCTGGTGCGCGATTCGTCCGAGACGAGAGAAGAGAGCCTTTATACGCGTACACACGCGGATCTCTCTGTATATATGTCTGCAGTAATGTACATAAGTATGGAAGAGAGGAGCGACGCGTCGCAGCTCTTCAAAGCTCACTTTCTGCAGCACTGGCTCAAAGCACTGTCTTCTTCACTTATTGTCGCCTGCAGACCTCTCCCTCTTTCTCTCTTCTCTCTCTCTCTCTCTCTCTCTCTCTCGCTCTCTCTCGCTCTCTACCTCTCTCTTAGCGCAATGCGCACCGCTTAAAAAAGTCGACGAAATGCGATCTTTTTATGTTACATTTCACGTCGGAACGATTTCTTTGAAAAGAAAAAGTTGCATTGTCGCGCTGCTGTACAGACACTGCAAATGTGACCGAATCTTTCAAAGCAGAAAATAATTGCGTTCAACGTAGATATATATGTCTTCTTTTTTTGTACCGACTCTAAATGTGCGCACACGTATTGTGAAAAACTTTTTCGAGCGCTGCGAGGTCCTTGACCTACGGGTCAATTGTTAATAATTTCAAGTTTGAACAGCAGTTGAGGGCTGGATGTGCTGCGGAAGTATACATGTTGATGTAAGAGAAGTTGGGTTTTTTAATCGGATGTTATAGTTCGCATAGCTTATTCGCAAGTGATATTGATTTGTTCACATCGATAAACGTAAATCATGTGAATTAGTGCAATTTAAATTAAATTTCTATTATACAGATAACCTGAAGACAAATTGTTGAAAATAGTTTCAATATAATTTTGCAAAAGTATCTTTCATTGTTAACAAATTATGTAAAATATGGATTTATAAATGTCATTTATTCTATTCATGGTAAAATTGCACATTTAAAATAAATATTTTAAAGTTAAACTTATCAAAACAAATAAATGATCAAGTATGAATATATAGTAATAGTAAAGTATATTTATATCACAGTCGACCGAGAAAATATTTCGTAAATTTTCAAAATCCGATACGGAGAAACATATATTTTCACCTCGCTCTAGACGTGTTCCACAGCTCTAAATTAGTTCGCAAACGCAGCGCAGAGGGAAGCACTTCCCAAGCCTCGTCAGTCGAGATCAGCGCCAGCGCGAGGGGAAGAAAGCGACCAAACTTAAAACCCCTTTCACTTTTGCTATCGCCGGATAAAACAGTTCCTTCAAGTATTGATTTTATGAGCTGTCTTTTTTAATCAATATAACCGCCAACAACTTTTTTACCGACAATCTATAAGTAATTGGAGGGAAATTACAATTTAAAATAATAACGCTCTTGGCATAATTAAGAAAGGTATTCAAAAATCCATGTTTCCTATTGAATAATATTCAAAAGTACATTTCAAAATATAAATTTAGCGCACTAAAGAGATTTTATATAAATCGCATTAAAAATAAAATTCTTATACATTTTTAATAGTATGTGATTGTATAGACACGTTTGCTATGGTATCCTGTGATTTTCTAAAATAGAGTTTCTTATTTCTTGATAAATAAGTACATTGTAAAAAAAAATGGTACAATTATTTTGATATAATTATTCATATTATTTTAATACTTTGAAATAATAATTAGCCATACATAATAACATATCATAAATCATACTCTTATTATAATAATTTATGTTTATCTATATTAAATCATGACTTTTTATTTAATTCTTACAAATTAAAAATAATTATAATAAATTATAATACTGAATCATTTAGCCTATGCATTTTATTAAAATAATTGGACAATTACATTTATAAAATTATTGCATTTATACTCAACATTGAATTCTTAAACAAAATTATTATTCCCCTTTAGATTAAAATACGATTAAAAAAATTAAAAACGTCAGACGATCGAAAAAACATTTTCCGCTAATGAGTATAGTGATACAGTAAAAAGAAATTTATTACATCATTATAGTGACTCTGTATAATTTTCTTGTTAATTTTCTAACGTATATTGCAAGCATAAATAAAATAATAAATTTTCTAAAAGTCATAAAACATGATTTAAGAGCGCGCGCGGTTACATTTAAGACGTAAAATATTGATTGAAATGAAAATCATCGTGCGCACTTATTAAAAAAGAAAAAGCATCGGCAGCTGGAGAAGTTGAAGGAGCCGCTGTCGGAACGAAACTCTCGCATCCAATTCTGAAAATCAAAGCAGCTAATTCGCGTATATTACATTTCAAGCGCATCCACGAACATTATCTCGCGCTCAACCTCCATTCCCTTACACTGATGTGCAGCTTCGTTCGTGCATCAGGATGATTAACGAGCCGATATCAAAGGGGCCCTATACAGCCCGGCAATTAAAAAAAAGTAAAGCCAATGACAAATCTGAAAGCCGCTGGAGCGAAGCATATCATCATCGGCCCCGAGAAAAACAAGAGCTCCGGCGCAAAGATATCTCGCTCACAGAAGCGGCGTGCAACGGTTTACTCTATGCATACACGCACTGCGCACAAACGCCGGTGTAATGCGCGCGCGCGGCATCGAGCCGACGGCTATATAGCCGCATGCGGCAACCCATAATAAAGCATCCTCACATTAAGATGCAAACAATCAATCGTGTTGTGCGCCGAAATAAGCGAGCTCTAAATCAATGATCCTCGGCATCGCACACTCACATACTCGCACACTCGCACACTCGCGCACTCACGAACACAGGCACGCAAGCGTACGCATCAGAGGCGAAAAGAAAGAGGAACGACGCCGCGAGGCTCGAGCTCTGCGTGCATTACATCGTGTGCGCGGCGCTGCAATAATCGCCGGGACGAGCGAGAGAGAGAGAGATACGCATCCTCGAGAGGTGCGTCAAGGCTGCATGCATCTCGTGTATTGAGTGAGAGAGAGAGAGAGAGACACGGGCCCACCTCGCTCTCTAGAAAAACAATATCCAGAGGGAAGAGAGAGAGACGTTGCTTGCAGTCGACGCAACTGCTCCCCCCCGCACCATAGGGACGTGGCGTCATCGTTATCGTCATCGACATTATTACCATTATCAATGCCATTATCGCTATCGTCATTATGCGATCCCCCACCTCCCTCCTCTCTCCTCTCTCTCTCTCAATCTCTATCCCACTACCTCGCTCGAAGCTCGCGCTTATTATCTCGCGACTTCCATCGTCATTCTCGCCACTCTTCCATTATATTCCCTATATATATTGCTGCTCCCCTCGCCCCGCAGAGAGAAAGAGAGAGAGAGAGATCCAGCGCTCGGGTATATATAATAGCGGCGCTGCAGCTGAGAGAGAGAGAGAGAGAGAAAGAGAGAAGAAACAGAGGAGCTGCGCGCGAATGAAGTCATCTTCGCTAATGCATCGATGCTTATCCCCCGCTCGCTGCAACACCTTAAGCCTGACGCATTTACGACACCACAGAGAAAGAGAAAGAGAGCTGCGGGCGCTGCGTATATACACTCGCACACTTACTCAAACACACACACACACACAAACACACGTATACATATACAAACGCACCCACGCGAGCTGCGCGAGAAGCGGAAGAGAAAGAAAGAACGAAGAAGGGAGTCATTGTTGCAGGCAGTCTATATACATGTATACTTCAAGGTTTCTCCCCCAGTTTACAAAATGGCGTAATATCGTGCCATTATGCGGGGAATGAGAATCCCCCAGTGATGCCGTGTGTGTCGCACTCTCTCTCTCTCTCTCTCTCTCACACACATTCTCAAGAGACGACCGAGTAAGTGCACCTCTACAGCAATGTATATACGCCTGCACTCGCCGTATTATATACAGTCTTGTGCTCCAGTCTGAGAGAAAGAGCGAGATAAGCGCAGAGTGTATGCGCGAACAACGATTTTTTTCTTCTTTCTTTTCATATACTTGCATACAACACAGCGTGTATGTACATGCACGCGTGTGTACGACGATCGTTTCGAGCGACTTGGAGTGCGTCCCCTCGAACATCTGGACGACAGGATTCTAGACGGCTATATATATATATATATATATATATATATATACTGTTGCTGTTTAGAGACGAGAGCTGCTGTACGCACTCGATGCTCTCTGTGCGCAAAACGACTCGTTCGCTACATTTTATATATTTTGGTTTTTCAATCTTTGGATATTCTGGAGATTCGCCACTTCCACATCAGCTACGATTACACGAGCGTCTGAGAGTGCAGTGCGCGATATATCTATATAACGTTACACGTTGACTTATGCTTCTTTTTGCGGCTTTCTATATATTATAAAGGTGCCGTATAGCGACTCGGCACGCACGGCAAAGTCAGAACATCCGCAATAAAATGAACTTGTTATCGTTTCCAGCTCTTATCGACTGCCACGCGAAAGTGCAGTTTCTGCCCGAACATATTCTCGGCATATACGTATATACACATATACAAGATTGAGCTTTACGAGTTCCGCCGCATTAATCGCGCGGACTGAATTTGATGTTTTTCCCGCAAGAGTATTAAATTACCACTTGGGCGCGAAGTTGCGGGAACGACGCTTCAAAGTTTGAAGTAAGCTCGATATTCGAGTGTACTGCTTCAGGCCTCTCTCGCACTTTCTCTCACAAGTGCTAGAGAGAGAGAGAGAGAGAGATAAGCACTTAAATCATTTGCGAAACATCGTCTTCGTTTCTGCACTCGATATTTCGCGATCGCGCGCCACCCAGGATACACGCAGCTCAGCAGATAATATAAATGAGCGTATCTCGCGAAAATAATAGACTTCTATACGTGTAAAATATGAAGTCGTATAGAGCGGTTCGACTGCCGCGGTCCGCGGCAAAAAAAAATTGTTATTGAATACTCTTAAAAGCTGAAATAAAACAGATGAAAAGGCAGAGAGGGCGCAGAAGCATCGCAATCCGGCTATACTTTTTCACTTTAATCGTCGAACAAATAGCTCCCATAAATTCACGTAAGAAAGTTCGTTAAGAGTACTGTGTTTCGTATGTAAATTGACGTAAATACGAGAGAGAGAGAGAGAGAGAGAGAGAGTCTCCTTCCGAACGAATGAAGAAGAGAGAAAAAAATGTAGCGACCAAAGAATGGAAGAAGGAAGAGAGAGGAGCAAGAGCAACAACTCGATCCCGAAGAATTAATACCAAGGTGCACGCCTCGCGAAATCCAAGTCGCCCGCGCGCTTTTAGCCCCGATTTGCATATAATAAGTGAGTCGAGATAATTGGTCCCTTTAAAATTTAATTCTCATCGCGATGGCGCGGTGCAGACGCGGAGAACTGCTGCCGCCGCTGTTGCTACTACTACCCATCATCGTTTGACAAGTGCTTAATTACGCCCGTGGCTTGACTCTCTCTCTCTCTCTCTCTCTCTTCCTCTTTCTCTGTTGAACCGAGGCTTAATCTCGCGGTATACATCGGCAAGTATATAGAGAGGGCCCCCGAACCGATTAAAATTTAACCTGCCGCTGCCGCCCCCCCCCCTCCCCTCCCACCTTCCGCTACCCCGGCGACTCGCCGCCAATTAAACAACTACGCTGTTATGTTAGCGTCCGGCCGCGGCTGCGAAGCGAAAGGAGAGTGGGCGCATATATGCGAGAAGGCTGGTCGAGATCGATTACCCCGAGTGCGCCGATCGATCAGTCCACAATATTGGATGCGCGCCCAAATTGAAATTCTCATTTGGAGCGAAAGAGGATGGCTGGAGGAGGAGGCGAGAGTGAGAGAGGGAGAGGGAGAGAGTAGCGCGCGGACCTTGTATTTCTTTGTCGAGCAATTTTAATGTATGTCCGAGATCAGGATGGATACCTTTTTTAATTCGGCTTGAGATAAAAAGAGTTGGCTCGACTCGACGTGCACCGGTGCGCGATCGGTGTGTTATAAGGAAATGAATATTGAATGTTATGTTATAAATGAGTCGTATGCTAAATTTAATAGATGCAGTCGTGTGTTGCGCTGTCGATGTATATGTGCGTGCAGATCGAGAAAGGATGACCGCTCGTTATGGGGTGTGACCGGTAAAGTGTTTGCAGATGCAAGAATTGTCTCTCATTACTCTTGTATCCCGCTTAATTTTTTTTCTTAGTTCTGCAAGTGAGCAACAGCTTGTGCGTCATAAGAGTCTTCGTTATTAACGGAAGAATTTGCGGCGGATCGACTTTGGTGGAACGGGTAATTAGGCGACGATATAAATACTGAAAACTTATGTCGGATATAAGGTGTTAAAATATCATCATAATAGCAACAACTTAATTTTGAAATAGAGATCGAGTTTTTCATGATATAACATCAATTTTATGGTATAATAAAATGTACATTGAAAATAATTATTATATCCTGCAAGTACTAATATGCAAGTGTTTACATTCACAAGTTTATGACAAATCTCAATTTTACATTGTTTCAAAAGTAGTGCTTATTATCCGAAGCCATTCTAACGTAAATGACAATAAGTACTTTGTTTTGTATATTCATTTCAAAATTTCAAAGCAACTTAACAATCATCACGGAGAGAAATGCTTTTGTAAAAATTACAATAGTATTTTGTAATCGAATCACAGACTGACAAAAGTGAATAAAATTACAATAGATTATAGGAAAAATATATAGCTGCTACTTTATTATTTTATAGTTATTTTACATTTTTTTCAGTCTGTGATTCGATTAGAAAACACTATTGTAACTTTTGCTAGAGCATTTCTCTCCGTGTATATAAATCTAATAAACAGAAGAATAAAATTTATATAATAACAAAGTCAAGATAAAATCCTTAGTCTCTTCAAGCAAAGTTTATATTCTTATTTTTCAATGTATCGGTAAACCGTTTTATTTAGTCCTTTATAACCCGTCGAATCTGAAAAAGATCTCAGAAGAAATCTGAGAATCTTCTGCATGCCTCTAATGAGCCCATCAGAAGACTGAAGGCGCATTAATACCTTTCCGTAACATTCTTTTTATTTTAATTATACTCCGAATCGATTTCTTATGAAAGATTACCTCTCCACATTGGCATCATTAACTTTCAAGACAAAATCTTTACATTAAAACGATCGAGCGATAAAACAACTTTTGACTTGCAACAAAAAAAGTCACGTTTATAAATAACTTAATTTCGAAGCGTTCCCTTTTATACAATGCTTCAAAATTTTTGTTCACGCCACCTCCTGAACTTTTTTAAATAGCTCCGAACATCAGTCACCGCGAAACCGTCCGCCGTATATGCCGTGATGTTTAGCTTCCATTTTAAGAGCCGTAAACTCGAGCGAGCTGCCGTCGGCGGGACGAGGAGAAAAGAGTTTTGCTCAAGCCGCTATGGCAAGACGAGAAACAACACGTACGAAGTCGCGCGCGGACGCTTAAATGTACACACACATGCATCCCGCTTTTCACGTTGTCGGACGAGAGAGAGAGAGAGAGAGCGAGAGAGAGAGAGAGAGCGGCTCTCACTCGCCAAGTCACAAACAATCGAGATAAAAAAAGGCCGCTGCAGAGCGACAAAATTTATCGCGCGATTGATATTGCGCGGCTCTCGTGCCAGGCACGCTGCACCGCAGCAGAAGAGAGCCGCTCGCGCGCGCGGTAGCCGCTTTGCACGCGCGCGCAATAAAGAAGTGACACCTGGCATGCTAAACTAGCGTCTCTCGCCTTATCGCCTCTCCTGATCCTTTTGCGACTTCTCTCTCCTACACACACACACACGCACACACACACACACACACACACACACACATGTACATATGCATGCATATCGCCCTGTCACGGAATTATAATGGCGGCATCGAAAGGAGATTAGAACATTTTTTGCCGCCGTCGACGCTACTATATCCAAGTGCCGCATTGTCTGCAACTATCGTTGTTTATCTCGGAATTGGCCGCGAGTATATACACACGTGTGCGAGATGGGAAAAAAGGGGAGAAGCACGGGTGAAGCGAGTTTGTTGCGAGGCGTCGAAAAACATAATTATTCGTGTTTTAAAATTAGTTTGGCGAAGTGAGCGCGGCGAGAAAGGTAACGAATTGAAAAAAAGTCACTCTCCGCGTCGGGGCAGGACGACAGCACGTTTTGAGAAGGGGGAATTTCAATATGTGGCCCGATCTCGTATTCTATGCAGCGTTTTAATTAGTATTGAGTGGGAAAAAATTGTCTCTCACTACTGGAACAGCTTCGCGCGCTGAGATATTCAGTACTGATTCGTCTCGTGCGGCCTGTTCCAGAAAAAAAGCTGCATTCATTTCGCGTGATAACTTACATTGTACACAATGTAATGATATACATCGATTTTTAAATTCGTTTAAAAATACCTATAAGATGTAGGAAATGAAATTCCAACTCATTAAACATTTTTTTGAAAAGATTTTATTTTGACATTGATTGAGCGATTTGATTCAAGGTATTTTTTTCATTCAGTGGAATAAGGAACATTTTAACAATATAAAAAAATTTATTGAATACGTAAAATTGTATGATTGATGAGCTGATGAAATGATCTCAATAATTTATTGAAATCAATTCCACGTGCCCAACTGTCTAAAATCAGTTTTTATTGTGTTGTCAAACAAATATGGAAATTTAATATGCACTGCTTACTATAAATTATTGAATACGTCTTTATAAAAATAATTTTAACAGTTAGTATTTATTTATGCTGGTAAAAAACCGAAAATTATATTAATTTATTAAGAACGCCTGCGTTCGTGAAATTATTAGATAAAATTGTTACTTTCGAACGTAATGAACGCAATAATTATTGTATATTTTCTAAGAATATTAATTTCCGATTCCTTAGTATATACAAAGAGATGCATGGCACGAATTTGAATCTTTACTCCTTTTATAAAACTTTTTCTTATTCAAATACTCTAAAAAAGTAAAATAAACAAAAAAAATTGAAAAAAAATTTAAAAATTGAAGATATATTATTATTTCAAAATGGTCTACTAATTTTTACTCTAATATATAATAGTGTCGAGACAGACTCTACATTTACGACTATTTCACGGTATTTACTACATTTATCAAAATTATTGCTGTAAACTTTATCAAATTTTGAAAAAGTGGATAAGCAAAATTTGTTATTTCAATATAGTAAAAGTTGTGAATTCAAAAATGCGACATGCAATATCCTAAATTTTACTATACTACTGATGAACATTTACCATATATGTAAGAATTTTTAATAGAGTATAAAGTAAAGTATCCAATAGCTGGACAAACTATTGGATAAAGAAAATTGGGACCATATCTCGACAGCAGTAAAACAATACTATTACACACGAATACGAAAAAGAAATCATTTCATTAGCATTGTTTATGTTATTAACCACTTATAGCAATTATTGGAATGTACATACTAATGTTTCATAGGCATAGCCACGCAGACGAAATTCTAACATGAAAGGTTATACCGTAAGGTAAAAGTCCCGATTTCTGCCCATTTAAGCCCTGCCGCATGAAATGACGGGGTTTAAAAATTGATTTCAGTAAGTTTTTATAAACAAAATAACCCTACCGGTTAAATCATTCATCCAATTCCTTTATACAAACTGTTATAAATCGGTTTAAAAGATTTAATATTTAATAATAGTTAAAAGAAAATTATGCTGAAAATGCAACTATTTGCTCGCTGAGAAAAGTCCTGATTAAGACGTTTACCTATTATCTGCTCACCATTTATTATTTACTTCTCATTATATCAGATTTTACGATATTTTTAGTTCAACACTAAGATTTTGTCATTCAATGTTGAAAATAACATCTATCTTTTACCTGTGAATGCTTAAAACAATCATATTATTTATAACAACATAAAAAATATGAATGATTAGAAATAAGGACGAGAGCAGAAATCGGAACATATACCTTATTGACATTAATAATAACTTGTTGAAAGTCTTTGGTAATTGATATATTTATCATCATTCAGTTTTTTGTACACATCTTGTTTATAAAATATGTTAAACAATAGCAGATGAAGACATTATAAAAAAAAAAAAGAATTAATTAATTATTTTGCACGCTACTTGTATGCTAACAGGACAATTCGAATGTATGCACGATTATGATCGCAAGGTCTCAATAGCGTAGTCGAGGTTATAGCAGTCGGTTTCTAACGTGGTAGGTTCTATAGATCTGCGCCTCATCGGTGGTAAAAAAAATTTCTGATATTTAATTGTAAAAATTTAATTAAATTTCTAATGTTCCAAATATAAGTAATATAATAAATGTCTGAAAGTGTCATCCAGTAGAAATTACTTTACTAAATATCAACAATAAGTACTAACTAAAAATTACTTTACTAAATATCAACAATAAGTACAATTCGAGTCTGTCTCACGATTCGCAAAATGTTTAGTAAGAATTAATAAAGATTCTAATAAAATTTAGAAGAACATTTTTCTCCCTGTATTACTTATGAGTCATTATCAGTATAATAATGTAAATGATTCTTATTGCTCTCTTATGGACCTAAACATTTAAAAAAGTTATATAAAGGCATGTCACATTACGCTTCTAGTTGGAGCATATTATAGTCTGGGTGCATGGCAGGTGGCGCCGTACAAAACGGCTGCCCGTGTAAACACAGTACCCCCATGTACTATATCAAATGCATGGCATGACGCAAAAGTTTTAATATTTTAATAATAAATTTAAAGTAATTATATTAAAAACCTTAAAAATGTACATTATAATAGAAACTGGATTCGATAAAATCACCCACTCCATTTCCTTTAATCCAGAAGGCTTAAAAAAAGCAAAAAAACTCGTTGACAGCAACCACGTCTGCTACGTAAAGGAATACAGGAGTGACGGAGTGAGTCATTTTTTTGCGTTACCAATAAAATGCGCACTACAAATTTTATTTTTGCGCGTATGTGTCCAGTGTAATTTATTGGAGCTATAAATAATTGTGAAATTAAACACACAGAGGAAAAATTTGAAGGTTAGATATATTTACTTCAACTTTTTTACTGCATTTATCCATGCTTGGACATGTTGTTTGTTGTACCATATCAAAGGAAATTTGTAGAAACTTAAATTAGGGCTGTTTTTAACGTTATTTTGGCATTTATAAACACAGCATTTTCTAACGCGCATGTCTATTCCAAAGTGCGAACGATATTGTTTATGAAAGTGCGTTGACGTCTGCTATCTGCGATTCGTATTGTAAACGATTTATGATCTACTAGAATAGTTAATATTATGTTTTTTATTACTAATAAAAAAAAATAAGGTCATAGTATTATATCATGTACTCTTATATCATGTAAAAAATCTTTTCGAGCTCTTTCTATTAACATAGCTATACTTTGAATACGGGAAACACTATAAAACGGGGGTACTATGATATTCACTTCGTTCACTATCAGCGCTGTTATTGTTTCGTCTATCCCCACCATCGGGATGCATCCATATGGCCTATAGATGTATTCAAAATTTAATAAAAGTATATAACCAAATTTTCCAGTGCGAAATAAAAACATGAATAGTAGCATGGGGGTGAATTTCAATATATTTTTTATCAGAACGCGAATTTATTCAATGATCGTTATCATTCCAATACTGATAATTGTCATTACCCCAAGAAGTATTTAGTCTCGAGCAATTAACCTTTAAAGTACATAATTCAAATTGATAATATACATATTGAGATGTATGAATATTTATCATGGTCATAAAAAATGTGAACTTTCTCTAAGAGCTTTTACATGTACTGTCCGAATCAACGTCCTGTCCGAATGCTTTTTTCCCATTTCTTCGCAGTGCCTATATTCTCTTAGTCGGGTAGCTTTAGTAAAACTAATTCACAATAGTAAAGATCCAAGATTCACTTGTGTGTGTCATGCGCTTCTATCGCACATTCCCTCGTATTTAAATTAGTGCAAAAAGTCTCTTCCGTATCCGGTAACACAAGAGTTTCCCATGTATTATTGGTCATTCTTCTTTGGCACTTGGACAAATATTCTTTCACCTGGCACTATGCCATGGACAGTTCAATAAATCAAAATTACTTGTAAAATCCAAAAACTATTTAAACCGTAAAGTTGCTAAGAGATCAAAAAGTACAAAACATGTTTGTTGCTCTTTGCGTAACAGCTAATAAGACTCGTGTAAAAAGTATATAGGCGAGGAAAAGTCTGAGCGGAAGGGACTAGAGAGGAATTTTTTGCTCCAAATGTTGTCAGCTAATACATCCCTAATGACCATACGAGCAACTTCATTTGTGGGCCTCGTGAGCGCGCGCACATGCAGAGTTTGCTAATTTTCCGCAATTAGAAAGCCAGCGGGATCCGGCCGAGCGATCCGCTACCGAATCGATTAGAACATTAGACCGGAATAATAAATCTATTGGTCGCTTTATGCGCGCAACGTGTATATATGTGTAGGTTAACAACCGGCTCTCTTTGTACACGCTCGCTCGCACACACATCATCAATAGCCGAACGCCAAAGGCGCAGCGTTCGTATACTGCATGCGTACATATATATACATATAGACGTACAGGCTGCAAGGGCCGTGCTAGATTTCAATCTCCCGGCCGTTTCTTTTTGTTTCCTCCCGGCTCGGGCTCCGCTCGTTCATTCGCGGAATGAAAGATTGATTACGGAAATCGAAGGTATATTAAACCGACGAAAAAAAGCGAGGGCCAGCAGCAGAGATTTCTTGCGCGAGAGCCGCGCGTTTACGCGACTCTGCAACAGCGGTGCAGCAGCAACAGCAGTGCATATGTATATAAGTGCGTACACATTGCAAGAGGAGAAGCGGAGAGAAAGAGAGAGAGAGAAACTGCTATACGCTGCGGGCTCTCGAGATTTATTTGCTCCGCACGTGTAATCTATTAACTCCCAGATGGATCGCGAATGCAAGACTGCACTTTGGATTGCTCGGTGTGCTGCAGCGCTCGCTCGCGCATTTTATCCCGATATCTCGCTATTGCGCGCGAGTTTCGCTGCATGTAAATGCGCGATTGGGATTAATCTCTTAATTTACTTTGGCTTCCTCACTCTCGCCACGCGCTCTTTTATATTCTTTTGCGAGAATGCCACTTTACTTGCATGCGGTGTGCGCGACACGCGGAAAGAAGCGAAAAATATCGCTGTAGCGACTCCCGTGCAGTACGCCGCGCGACTATTCAGTGAAATAATGGTTAATATTTAACATTAAGATTCATTGTTTGCTTATCATCTGGCTGGTAAAAAGAATCAACATGAATTAATTAATTATTTAACATACTAGCTCGACGACCAAGCCAGCCGATCAAGCGAGATAATAGATTCTCTCTCTCGCTCTCCCTGAGCGGATGAAAATGTGTAGCGAGACACGTGACAATAAGAAAATAATTAATTAGGTATTTTGAATTTAGTCATTCGATCCGGTCTCTGTAAACACAACAGTTCTCATCTTATCAGTGAAGTTAAGCACGGAGAGCATATGCTTTAAGCCTGGCGTTTACAACGGCGTTCGTATTTTATTTTAACAACGCTTCACCAAATGCACTACGAAAGAAAAATTGATTAAAACTTACGTCGTGACCCTCCCTAAACTCTACAGTATATTAACAGCAGTTTGACTTGCATTTTTAGAAACAAATTACTGTGAGTTCTCTAAAAAAGTTGTAGCATATATATATATAGACGTCGTATCGTTAATAGCCCGAGAGCTGGTGATAAAAATCTGCAATAGATTTTTAATGGCTAATTTTTGGATATGTTATAGTATTGATGGTGTACATGAGTCAGCACCTACTCCGAACGTCAGGTACTGGAACACCTGGGGGCGGCGCGCTTTGAAACATGTAAAATGGCGACATGCATTACAAGAGTTTTGTAAAAGCTGCAAATTGACAGAGATGTTAATTATAGCACTGTATAATATTCGCACTTGCAACGGCTGCTGACGAATTTTTTTCTTACATTATATATAATAATTAATGAATAAACAAAGTTTCAGCCATTACAAGACTCTTGCACGTATACCCTCCATTTGTCGTGTTCCAAAATTATGAGGTCTGACTGGTTCCTCGCGTTTTTTTATACTATAATTAACATATCTGCCAATTTCCAGCTTTACAAAACTCTTGTAATGCATGTCGCCATTTTACAGGTTTCAAAGCGCGCCTCCCCCAGGTGTTCCAGTACCTGACGTTCGGAGTAGGTGCTGGCTCATATACACCATCAATACCACCAGCTCTCGGGCTATAATGTTTTCATAGAAACTTATTAAACATTAATTCATGTTGAAAAATATAAGATAATTATAAAATAGATAATCAATTTTCATGTAAAAAAGTAATGATTTCTCATTTTTGATATTGAAGTTGTAACTCTCATAATAGTTTCACTGCACTACACGCGTTTGTCTTCAACAGAGATGTGTATGGTACCAAAAATGTTTATACCAAACGTAGCCAAGACGTTGCAATAATTCAATACTCTCAAAAGGTATTTTGGAAGCAGATGGGATCTACTTGAACTTAGTAAAAAATAATCTTGTTTTACGACATAATAGAAGTTTTCTTGTTCAGCGAAAATAAAATCTGCTTCACCCGCATCAACTTGATTCAAGAACATTGCAGCTATATATTCCAGCGAAATTATGTGTAAATAAAAAATTGATTTAAAGTTATCAACACTAAAAAAAAATTTGATAATTCCAATTAAATATTTTGTTAAATACTGATTAAGAAATATTTATTAGCAGCAATATAATATTTACTTGATTTGAAATTTCGTTTAGTAAATTAATTAAACAATACTTGATCAAATGAAATATTCAGTTTTTTTAAACAAATATTTCTTAGGAAGTACTGAACAAAATATTTAATTGGAATCACCAATTTTTTTTCAATGTATATGATGGCTGGTAGCATGATGACAATGTGAGAAGAACAGGTTTTAGATTAAAAACAATTCGGTTTAATAATTTTAATTATTATATTAGAATAAAGATTATTTAGATTTAACTTAGTTTTATGTTTCAAAAGAGTTCAAAAGGTATAGTCGGGTAGAGTTAGAAGATTCTTATAAATAGGATATAAATAGGGCCTGGGTAGGAAGATTCCCATCTGCTTCATTACGCTAAGTACAGTAGGTAAAATTATTTCAAATTCAAATTTGTCATGAAATTGTTTATTTATTATTATTTATTGAGTTACATATCTTTATTTTTGCCTATTAGTATTATATATTATATTTTCGACAGCTTTACTGCTGTATTTTGTATTAAATTCTACTTTTCTGTTTATGCGCTTACACTGTATAATTTATTAAGAGAATATACTCTTTAGCATCTTATATTATATTATTACATATTTTTTGTAAAAGCACTTAGGCTCCTAATGGTGGTCATTTCAAACGCAACATACTACATACGTACAATTAGTAAACCGTAGGCTAAATTTTTATAATAGTGAGTGGCTTTTACCGATGCTTATGCCTTCTAAGGCAGTTTCGAATTTAACGGGAGTCATAGCATTTTGCTTCAAAAATCTTAAAGAGCTCAAGTCACCTTCATCTACAAGCTCATTGATCAGTTCCGCATACGTTGTCCATACATTAGTGACGCGTTGGTCGATACAAGTTTGTTGCAGCTCCATTAGGGTTAGTATTGCAACCAAAGGAGTTGCATTTTGAAACTCCACACTATTCAAATAGGTAGAATACTGATCTTCATCCTGTGCCTCCTTCCTCGGACTTTTAGGCTGACTCTTGATTGGGCTATCGGTCATTCTGTCCTTTGGTTTGGTCAGTCTCTTCTTGTCTTCTTCAGCCTCGGCTTCAAAGGCTTTGCCCAGTAGGTCCGAGAAATTCGCAATCTCGTGACGCCACAGGATTTCCCTCACACATGGCTTTAACAACATTATAAGAATTGTAACCATCGTTGCTTCTTTTTCGTCCGGTCGTAATCTTTGGTACAGCATGTACCTCTGCATGAGAAAAGGTATTGTAGACTCATTCTCTTTCTGATGCTCACTATAGAGCTTGCTTATTAATAAGTTTTTTATAATCTTGCTGTCGAAGTGTTTTAAAATTAACTTTTGGAATAAAGGATAATCTATATCCATTTCGCTATAGTTCTGCCACCATTTTCCGGCTTCCTCCTTTAGGCCTTTCGCAATGGTTTGGGTACACTCACTTAACGGTACTTTGTGCGCAGATATGTACTCGTTGCAACGCTCAAGATAACTCACTGGATTTTCATAATCCTCGCCACTAAACTCCGGCAGAAACGCTTCATGGTCCACAAGGTACGTGGAATTCATTATTGTTCTTATTGGAAACTGTGAATATTGTTATTCCTCCGCAGCCTTGTCTGCTGCCTGTGACTCTCCAACGATCTTGAAATTTGACACTATACTATAAGTACCCTCTGTCGTTGATAGTTTGTCTTCGGCTGTAACTTGGATCGTTGAGGGGTGACTCCGGGCGCTTGTTCTAGCTAAGTCTGGCTGTCTCTTGTAGAGGTCTGTTCAGCTTTCAAGCTGTAAGTGAAGTAACTATACGGGAAGGTCAGTGTCAGATTATATACATGTCTCAGGTAGTCGCTTCTTCTGTGTTCGGGACGAAGGTACCTGTCCCCTACCACTTCTGCTGTCCATCCATTTTATACCTAGGATCTACCTAGGATAACTGCACATCCTCAATTTAGACTGCAGCAAAGCATTGGGAAATATTAAATTGTGAAACAATATATTTCAACTCTGTAATTGTCTGCTAACCTGACAAGTAACCATAGACCCTTTTAAATTCTTGCACTTCTGTGACAAGAATATACTCTTGTAAGCAATACTACTCCGGTAGCTCATTCGTCTACTTACTCTGTATTATTTACCTGCATGACCCCAGATTCGTCTGACGATATGTTTCAACATTGTGATTGCTTATTGAACCCATCCTTAACAATAGACTTTCTTAAATATAACTTTATGAATTCAAAAAGTACTTGAACATAATATTAAATATGAATATGAATGTCGACTCTGGAAAACAGTTGTGAACGGCTACCATAGGAAGTAAAAAAAAAATTAGAACTAGCAATTAAACAGATCAGAAATGATGTTACCTTCCAAAACTGATATTTCCATTTTTTTTTAATCTCAGAGTTTTGCAAATGAAATTGAGATTTTGAATGACTGTTTAACGTCGCGCGCCTTTCTATAGAATTTTAAAAATTTTCAAACTAAAATAAATCTATAGTAGATATAGATCTAGGGTTTTTCCTATTTTTCTATATTACCTACCCAAGCAGTAAAAATCGATATCGATCGACCGTGTTAGGTTTTCCCACTCTCGCCCGATGGCGTCGCATATGCCCCGAATATATATGTAGATACATTATACGCATTATTTTCAAATGTTTTTAATCTGTAATACTTATAAATATTTTATGTTATGGTTTTTCGTGGAATGGCGGCGATCCACATTTTTATTACTTGCAATAATGAGAAGCGTAAAATCATTTAGTTTGTGCCCTGCAATATTCGCACACAGTAGAATTTACAATCAACCCGGGAATTCAAACCATTAGTACTGTGTTTCGATACACATAAGATTCACTACCTAAATCGGCAATTAAAATATGTATTTCAAAATAACTGAAATAAAATCAGGTACGTAATTACATTAATAACAAATCGGTGAAAGTATATATATGCATTCATTTCAAACTTGAAGTAATCTCTAGTTTGGTTAAATATTTCATAAATTAATAATAAATAAACATTTTTTTTTTGATCTTTTGAAATTTAGTTTAGACTCTTTAAATTGTATACAAAAACTAGATGACCGCCTACGTCACAAGCAACGCTGCTTAGACGCTCGCTGCACACGTGCAATCCATAAAAAGGGGGAGGACAGATAAGATACGCTGCACCAAGCCTAAAAAATGCACTTCTATCCGCAAGGATCGGCTTGAAAAGCTGCAGTATATATATTACAGACCTATAAACAAATCTGGACCGTTTAGAAACTGTGAAATGACAGGATTGTTTATCTAGGATATGTTGTTAATATATGGTTTGTAGCCAAAGTTAACAATAAAATCCCTACTACTAAAAATAATGGTTCTGATTTTATTAGCGTAACTATTGTTTAGAGCCAGTATTAAATATAAAAGGGCCACACCTGAAAATCGGCACTTCAGCCGAAAACCTAAGATCGGGAATTATTCAATTAAAATTATTAACTTCAATCTTAAATAAAAATAAATCTAAATTCTAGTTAAAATATTTGGGAAAGTAAAGATCTGGTACTATTCAATAAAGCGTTTAGCTTCAAATCTTAAATAAAAATTTAAAAATTCAATTTTAGATAAATAATAACGGAAAATTAGAGATCGGGCTAAATAAACATTAACAAATAAAACATATCACATAAACGCTCCGTCCCGAGCTAGAGTGTTTAAATACATTAGCTCAAAAAGGAGCAGCGTACATGCATTGCTTAACGTAAAGTATGTATGCAGACATATAAATAAAGTTGGTATTTGTCGTTCTCGGACGTCACAACTGTTTCTTATTTTACATTTTGATAATTTATGCGGGAACAAAATTAAAACGTGCTTTTTCTTTTTTGCATAAACATTATTTTAGAAAATTCTTAAAGTTCAAAGTTTATATTTTATATGCGTACAGATATACTGTAATGTTACATTATGTCACGAATCCTTTATACAAAGGTTTATTCGGGAAGATAAAGTTTCTGTATTTGATGAATTTGAGGTATATATTTCATGAGATATCGTACAGCTGCTTCCGTTCTATAATCTCAGACATTGTACTACTCAAAACACAAAGATAACCCATTATACAATCAGAATAAACAGTTTTTATTTAGTTTCATTGCCGTCCATTGGGATATATAAACTAATGAGGCCTTCTTAAGTTCAGTCCAAAAGCGTTGAGGAAACTTGATTCTAAAATATCTTGGCTAAATAAAAGGTTCAATGATTTATGAAATGGGCCTTAGCATCAGCGCATATTTAATAATTTGAGAACTTTTCAACGCTAATCATCGCGCATCGTTAATCACCGTTTTATAGTCAGATTTAGAACGCATTTCGAGTAAACGAATCAAATAAATTGCCCATGTCACTCAGCCGGTCACATGAAAAATTCTACCCATAACATCCCGTATACGCCAGATTGACATAACGTTTAATGAAAAAAAAGATGGTAAGGGGCAGCGAATGTGCATGCAACAAGTCCGATGGCAAGCGTCTGCACACACACACACACACACACACAGTCAATAAGTTCTTAACGACCAAGTCGCGCTCGGTTCGTCACGAGGCGCGTAAATCAAGGCACACACGTACACACACACATGCGCGATGCGCCTCTCGAGCTCGCAACAGCAATCATTAGTTCCCACTGCTAAAACGCGCACTTGGATGCTCGCGGGTAGAGAGAGAGAGAATGAGGTAGGGAGCCACGAAAAAAAAGGAGGGAAGAAATGGAGGCGCGCCGCGAATGCAAGAGCGGGAGATGCAGGCGCGCGCGCAGGTGAGCCTCCATATGCATGCGTAGCGGAGCCACCCACGATTTTCCGCGCTCTCGCATGAGGGCCGCGAATGACTTTACGACGTTGTTTAATGTGCGAACACGATACGCGCCGCGCACAATGTTGCGCTGCCGATGTTAGAGACTCTCTCTCCCTTGCGGACGCGCTTTTGCCAGGATTTACGCGCGTCGTGGGTATGATTTGCGAAGGCTCGCGCTCGCGAGCTGTCGTATATTGTCGACGCCTGGCCGCGGGAGATTTTTTTCCCAGCTGGACGCGCGTGAGAAATTTCCTGGCCGCGCCGCTGCAGCAAGAAAGCACGTAGACACAGAGAGAGAGCGAGAGTCTGGAAATTGTTAACTCCCGAGGCTGCGGAGCCCAGCGAGAGGACGAATTTGTTAGTGTCGGCGGAGCTATTCGGTTCTCCTAGCCGAACAAATTTGTCGTTTGTCCAGGCTAAAACGAGCTCCGAGGAGTTGGATGTGTATAGGCTCGGTTGGGGCTTTCTTTTCTGCGCCTGCACGGGTCGGGAGATCAAGTTTTCAATTAGGTGCTGAATCCGATGGTTGCGGAAGTCATTTGCTATATATACGAACTCGAGTCTCTCTCTGCGCGATAGCACCGGCTTTTATTTGCCTTTTTCGAATAATTGTCTGTGAATTTCATAATTCACAATTATACTGTGGTGAGACTGAAGCAGGAATTTCATTATACGGAATGGTAGAAAACACTTCTGCAGACAATCTTGGCTACATTCGTTATGTGCGTTGATTAATTATATGTATGCTCTTTAATTATACGAAACTAAGAAAAATAGCGGAGGATAGGAGAATATTCAATGGAATATCATCTATCAGCTGATGTAAACGATGAATTTTGATAATTAATTTTAATAGATCACCAGATACTGCATAAGAACAAAGAATATTAATAATAAAGCTTTATAAAATTGGTTGTTTTGTCCGGTAAAGTATACATTTTTTTAATATTGATATTACAAAATAATTATTATCAAAATAGTATATACTTTAAACAACTTAGTACATTTATATTTATATAGATTGAGATAAGTTCTTCTAATTCAGTGTAACGTTGTACGCCTTTCGGTAGAATTTTTGAAATTTCCTAACTGATAACTCTAAAGATGCTAATGAGAACTATAGCAGGCCACTAGTACCTTAAACCATTAGTATTGTGTTTCGGTACAAATCAAATTCGTTACCTGAAACGTCAATTAGAATATCTGTTTCAAAATACCTAATATAAAAGCAGGTACATAATTACATTAATAACAAATCGGTGAAAGTATATGCATCCATTTTAAAACTTTAAGTAACTTCTAGTTTGTTTAAATATTTCGAAATTGATAATAAATAAAAATTTTTTAAGGATCTTTTGAATCTAGTTAATAGACTCTTCAAGTCGTATACAATAACCAGACGCTCGCTGCACATGTGCAACCCATAAAAAAGGAGAAGTCAGATATGCCGCTCCGCACCAAGCCTAAAAGATAGGCTTTTCCATCAATGGAATTTTCCACAGCTTAGCATGGAAAATAATATTATTTTCATTTTAAATTCAATTTTTATAAGAAACTAGTCATGATATAGACCAAAATTAATTGGAATTTCATCAAACGCACAATTCTTTTGTAATCATAATAACGCGCCTCCATGTCTAATCCGATGACATTGCACCTCTTCCTAATCAACCGATCCACTTGCACTGCCCGATACCTAAGAATTCTCGGTAATATCAATATTTCATTGGTGTAATCATTATCTCAGAGCTCTTAGACATATCCACGTCTCCGAGTGATTGAACTGAAAGAAAACTAGGTAGGTAGATACACTCGCAGTCGTCATAAGCCGAGAAATCCCTCGACTCTAGCACGATCGGATCGCATGTATACATGCCCGTGCAGCTGCGCGGTGCATTTTAACGCGCGCTTAATGCACGTATACACATATATATATATATAGAGGCGAATCGAGAGCAGGACGGCAACGAGCACTTCCCGCAGCTCATTTTCCCGCGGCGGCGCTGCCCGAGAAAAGGGCTAAGCAGTCGCTGGCAGGCAGGCAGGCAGGCAGGCTTGACTGTACATATGTATGTAAGAGCGACCCGCGGCGGATATACGCCTTATTCCGCAGAAAAGCCGCGCCGTGAGTATATATATAGGCAGTCAAAGGAACGGCGGCCCGGCGCTCGAAACCACCCCGCGGCTATTCCACTTCCTTCTGCAGCCGCAATTTATCGCCACTATGATCGTTTCGTACGTTCCACTCCTCTCGAATAATAAGGCCGCAGGAATTATCATTATTGCGAGAAGGGAGAGGGGAGTTGAGCCTTTAATTGTGCCATCGCGAATAGCTTAGCTCGCAGCGACGAAAATTCGCGCGGAGGCATGTTATGGGCGAGTGTGTGTGCGACTCGCAGGCCGATGCCTTGCTGTGAGGTAATCAGGAGGAATATAAAAGCGCGATCTCGGACGCGCGCCGAGGAAGTCCAAATTAGTCTCTTATTAAAGTAATTTATCAGTCTTTCAGAGGGCTACGTACAACGTGTGGAGAAAAGCCAGAGAGTGGGAATGTTTTATGGATTTTCATGGCGCTCGTCCAGTACATATAAGTAAAAATGCGCATAAATTAATTGCTTTTAAACGCGTGGACGATCATTCTTCTTGCTGCGGATACATCGCTGTCCAAACAATCAATCCGCTAAGCTGTGAAGCTTATCGTTTCTCCAAGGTACTTGTATATGCATTATACATTTGAGGAAGAGCGCGATGAATGATTTATATTTTCTTCTTTTTGCAAATCATTGCAATTAAGAATTTAAAATATTGATCAAAAATGTATAAAGAAAGTTGGGGCATCTCGCAACTTGTAATTATTGTTAAATTAAACATGTGATAAAAAAGAAATAAGGTGTAAAAATTCAACGGACAATTAAAGTGAGTATAAGAAACTAATGTATTGTGCTTGTAACATTTGCAAAGAAGAAAAGAGTGCATGTAATTATTTTATATGTAAGCAACACCTTGCATGATGTTGATCAAACAGAGTTACTATAAGAACTCAGAGTAGACAAAAGATTTTTGTAAAGATTAACCATTTAATTGTAAACATTGGAAAATGATGGAATTTAATGTAATTCCTTAATGGTGTTATCAGTTCATGTACCTCTCATAAAATAAAGGAGCAAATGTGTCATATGTAAAAGACAAAAATTATACTCATGCTCAATTATCATACAATCAACCAATAATTTTTTCATTGCAGAACTTAATAATGAAATAAAGTGGTATTTCAGATTTGTTGTCCAACATCGAGCAAGCTCTTGTATAATACACTGCCAGCATTTAACGTTATGCCTTTACCCACAATCGACAATATATATATAAAACCGAGCTGCTAAAAACTACCAGTATAACTCGACAATATATATATCTTGGAAGCAGCAACATTTTATCGGACTTAAAATGTGAAGTCTTTTTAATATAGGCAGAAAATGGCGAATATTCAAAGTGCGATTACGAGGGCATAGAAAAAGAAGAAAACGCAGAAGAAGGTATAGAGCGGCCGGGTCTCTGCGGCGCACGAGTCGATTAGCTCTTTTATACCGGTTAAAAGTCGGCATAAAAATGAAATGTTTAACCATAATAAAAGGCCCGTAAAGCTCCGGCGCAGAAACGAGCAAAGGACGGGTGCAGGGCCGAGACGCGCCTATATACGTGTCGCGCACATAAATATATATATGTGTGTGAGAGCTGCCGCCGGTTGAGCGCGAGCGAGGCAAGATCCTCTCCTCCCCGTATATACACACACACATATATATACAGCGTCATTTCACGGCGCGTTACACGAGATCAGCGCAGTCATTCGCGAGGACTTTAACGACGCTTCCTCTCTCTTTCTCCCTCTCTCTGCTTCTTCCCATCCTCATCTCGCTATTCGTTAAATAATGAAATCGCGGCGCACCGTAAAACAATTTATTTATTATCGAATCGCCTTGGACTATGGTCGGTATACCGGCCCCGCTCTCTCGCTACCTATATACGAGAGAGAGAGAGAGAGAGAGAGAGAAGGCGAGCGAGGCTCGCGCACTCGCGGTTGCGCGATTTTCCAGCGAAAACGCCCGGGCTCATTAAGGCTCGTTTTACACGCGTATCTATTTATAGCGCCAGCGAGAGCCTGTTCCGCGATCGTCCCGGCAAAAAGTCGATATCCCCGGCGTAATTGCCATCCGACAACGTAGGCATTACTCCAGAGCCACGCGGCTATAATGTTATGCACGTGTGTGTGGTGTGTGTGTGTGTGTGTGTGCAGCATAGGCGCACGCGCTACACTTGGGACAAACTTTTTCGACTCGGTTATATATACACATATAGACGCGCATTGCAGCGCTCGGTATTTCTGTCCGCGAGCTTGCACAATTCGCGGGCGCGCGCCTGTGCAGGAAAGCGCGGCTAATCATAAGGCTTACGTAGGCGCGGGTGATTTTTCTACTCGGTGCGCGCGTGCCCTGGAGGCGGTAATTCAGGTACAGAAATGCCTTCATTCACGATGATGCTTGTAATGCATCGATCGGCTGTTAATATACGCCCGAGCGGCTGCCTCGATGGTGATGAATGCCCCGCTGCTGCTGTTGCTGCTGCGTGCATAAAAGGAGATGCCCATGATGTACGAATGTGTATCGCGTTACGCACAGGATATTTATGATGGCCTGCGAAAGGAGATGGGTATAAAGAATGACGGGGGCGCTCGATGATGGGATTTTCGATCTGCGATGATTGATTTCCTGATCGGCTTCGCGAGTTTAACTTATGCGCTGCTTTTAGTAGATTTAAAAATAATTAGTCCTTGTATTCTTCTAATCTGTCAATATGATGGTTGTATAACGAAAATATATGGTTCGATCGTATGCATTATCGAATAAATGTTGCGCTTATTCTCTCATGAATTATAATATTTATTCTTTAAAAATCTGGTACTTCATAACTTTACTTTACTTTATAGTTTATGAGAGAGTTACTTATTTCTCTATAGTACGTACTAGATTTTGATTAGGTCGTTACTATGTATAAAAAATCATGACAATGAACGCTTACAATTTTTATATATTATAGGTATTATACTCGAACAATCAATTTTCGCTTGTATGCATAAGCAAGTTTATAAACGTATAGACCAGAACTGGGCTAACAATATCATTTTCTTTTTTACAAGGACGAAATAATAACAAGAGATACATAATATATTGTGTACTTAAATATAAAAATTCCTAAGACATTGAATATTCCAAGAAAAGTTTCCCGCTCGTACTTTTAGATTAAATCATTACTGTTTGCTGTACTTATCGTAAATACCTAGTTGAATATACTTACTTGCTCCTATACAGGAAATTCTGAAAAAAGAGTGTAAAAAGTCCTTTATTACGCATAGATAGCAACGTCTCGTTAGTCATTTTCTGAAAATTGCTAGTCACATTCATAACTTTTCTTAAATACATTACACATAGGCAGCGTGCCTCTTTACGCAAATAGAGAGAGGGAGAGAAAAAAAGTCTCACATAAAGTATAGAAAAAAAATCGCTACTATCACATCGTCCGCATTACTATTCGATTCAGACATTTTTAACACGTACTTTTTCAGTACCACTAATGAGTTATTTACGACTCCGCGTCGATGAATCATTATACCAGTGCGCGTGCAAAGCGCATGTATAATATACATAATGCGTTCCGCGCAAAGGAAACTATCGGACTTTCTATGGGACTATAAAATTTTCATTAATCTTAAAAAGCCGCTCAGCCCATTAAGAGCAATCTCAACAATTTATTCCGCGAGGAAAAAGAGCGTATCGTGCACAGAATGTATACCGCACGAGCTCGGAAAAGAATGCGACTGCGCATTGTTTATTAGCGATTGGCGCGAGTATATAAATTCGCCAATCAATATCGCGTAGAAATATATAGTCATTGCCGAACTTGAATTATTCCCAAAGACTTCGAGATAAGAACAAATAGCAGACATATCGAAGCTACAGCCAAACCTATATATATCGTCCGCACTATCCGAGAAATTTCTCCTATGTACTCGCAGAAGTGTACGAGAGAGAAAGAGAGAGAGAGACAGGCCGCAAATATCGTGCTACTCCCTCAGTAGTCCCGATCGTCGACCGCGTGATTCACTATATATAGATACATATATTCGTGACTATATTACCCGTGTGTGTATTAATGAAATGCAAAATCGGCAGTGTGGTGGCCGATTAGGAGAACCTGCGCGTTCTCCTCGTTCCTCGTGCACGCCTATCTCTGGTGGGCAAAGTAACGATTATATGCACCAGACGAAAATAATGATTGTCAGATCAAAGTTCCCCCGTATATCTCCGTTCCATTGTAGCCTACATGTATGAATATGCAGCGAATAACGGTATAACGCGCAGCAACGCCAGAGCAACAGCAACAGCCAACGCGTCGTGTCAATCGTCTCTCTCTCTCGCTCCTCCAAAGAACAATGAGCAACCGAGAGCCAGTCCTGCAGCTATACGTAGATATATATCCGTCCCACCAGACGATTTTCAAAATTTGAAATTCCGCCGTGCCGCGTGCGGTGGTCGTATCAGTGATGCAACGACCATACACGACGGCGACGGCGACGGCGACGGCGGCTGCGATGTGTAATGTATAATGGCGAGATGATCGAGTCGCAGCCGTGTGAGAATGCAGCGCATTATTCGTCCCTATTGATAAATAATTAATATCGCGGTGGGGGCATGTATAGCCGCCGCTGTGTCTCTGTTGCTCGCCCGCATTCCCCGAGTGGAAATCACCTCGCGTTCGTCGCAGCGATTATATACATATCGACCACCGTGGCTAATACGCCAATCAGCGAATGGCGTGTGTATAGCCACGCACCGGTTGAGGGAACAATCACTGATCGACGTAACATTCGAATTTCTTCCTTTGTGTTTTTTTCTTCTCTTCTTTTTGTTTTCATCTAGCTGCACCTTGCGGCGTATCCATATATTGATGATGGAGCTGCAGGGAGACGACTGTGATTGCACGACCAGTGTACATTGCTTTTTGTTAAGTTTTTCTGGATTACGCGTTTGTGCGCGCGCGGACACACACCGACGCTGCGTTCCCTCCTTTTTTTCTATATGTATATATACTCTCGGTTGTATTGTATATACTTTGGTTTTTGCTTGCGCTTGACGAGCTGCAGCCGCGAGTAAATGCGGTGAATCAGACTGATTGCAGCGCCGGGGGGATTACAACTTCAAAGTTTCCAGGTAAAATGTCCGCGGATATAAGTGGAAATTAAATACTGGAGAATGTTAACGTTATTCGCTTCGGCCACGCGGCTACGTGATCAATGGGAAATTCTAGCGTGCACAATTGTATTTGATAATTGGTGCTTATCGAAATTATTTGTATGCGCTAGTTGCGAATGTTTGGATAAAACTGATGTATACAGCTGTAATTGACAAAAGTACATTTCATTGTTTCTAGTGAAAGAGAAGACAATGCTGATACGAGTGACCGGACCAATATTACCTTCACTTTTATGCTTTTGTTTATATTATACATAAGAATTATCGTAAAGGGTAACCTTTCTGGTTAATAGTCGGATGATTATTTTGTTAATTCTAAATATATACTCGCCTTGGAAAGCCACTAAAACTGCAAAATATATACCGATTGTTATCTTAGAAAGAGAAATATTTTTCACTGCACCATAAACTTCGTTATACATTCCATTGATAAAACAGGAAAAGAGACTAATATAAAAAAAATTTAATTAAACTTGAATGGACAATAGTTTGATATTTAAATAACATAAATAATTCAAATCTATATAAAAACTGTTTATATTATTTCATTAGTATAGTAATAAACTAGCTCCTGTAATGATTTTACAATCTGAATGTAATTGGAAATCAAGAAATCAGTACAGTCACAATTGCTATCGAATCGTTAAACATTATATAGCAATCAACCAATCGTCCGATCGCTGAGATCGCGATCCTCGCTCGCATAAATAAAAATCCTTCGCGTAACTACGGAGAATCGAATGATAATTGCAAAAGCGCCTCGGCTCGGGCAATAAAAGCGGACTAATATAATGCGCCGGATCCGCCGCTGATAGAACAATAACCATCACGATTATTCGCGCGAGCCGCGCATTGGATTGTATTTTTCCAGGCTCGTGTCGCGCGCTCATCTCTATATACAAGCTTCACGAACAACAGAAGCAATATGGCGACTAGTCCAGTCCGCATCAGCGAAGCTCTCGCCGGCCAACGATACAGATCGTAATTACAAAAGGCATTCCGAACCGGGATAAATCTCTTTTTTTTTTTACCTCTCAACCCGTACATATATATACTGGCTCTGACGGCGCGTGCGCGATCTCGCACGGCGACAAAACGCAGACCCATGCGCGAGTGGCGTTTGAAAAGTATCAAAGACCCGCGGCGGCGGCGGCGGCAGCTGTTTCCGCATTCTCAGCTCGGCGCACGGACGTTTAAGGATCTCTCTTATGGCGAAAGCCGTGCGCGTAACCGCGAGCTGATGCGGAGAGCGCGCGCAAGGCAGCGGCCGCGAGTCCGGGGCGCGTAAATTTTTCGAATCGGCCCCGCGCGCTTAGTCGGTGCCCAGGAATGCTCAAAACGCGCCGGCACACCGTAAATTCTCTCTTCCCTCGAATCGACTACTTACACCCTAACCTCCTCCGTGACGACTAAATAAGTGTAATATAATATACTGCTAACTATTTTAATTGGCCTGCGGTACAGTACGTGCCATGCCGCTCGCCGTTAGTGCACCGCCGCGCTTCGGACTGCCGCTTACGGGGATTTAATAAATATTTAAATGATTGCCTGAATTAAAATAGTTCGCTCGTATACGTTAATGCTGCACATTGTTACCTCGTGAGCGAGCGAGCGCATATCAGCCCGAGTGCATGCAGCATATATATATTGGCTGCGGCGTTTTGAAACATCCGCTCTGTTTCTGGCATTCGCGGCGCGAGATTCTTTTGCACGTGGATATATATATATGCGCATGGCTTTATTTTTTCACCAAAGCCACTTCAGCGGCAGTGGCGGCGGCGGCAGCAGCTGCTAATGTATATACTCGATTATTGCCCGCGCCGCGGAATGTAAATGTAAATCAGCCGCAGCGCAATTAAGACTAAGTACCTGTTATATCAACTCTCGTATATATAGGGGGGAGATGAAAAAATGACCACCGAATTACTAGGTTCTTATACGGCTAAAGAACCTCATTTCGCATTCAAATTTCCACGAAACAACGTGTTTTTTTCTCTTTTTTTTCCATAAAGCCTATACTCAAAATCCAGAAAAGAAAAAACGCATATAAACGATTTCTTGCAATTAAGTGTGGGATTTTTCTTGCAGCGCACTATTTACTGCACGTGCGCGCGCAGATATTTTTATTATACCAGCGCCCGCACCACCGATATAATTTCAGATCTCTCCTATACATTCAGCTGCGCAAAAAAAAATGATTTGCTCTCGCCATCTCGTTATCCGATTTGAATTCCAGCTTGGCACGTCTATCGTCCACATATTTATGTATATGCCCGAGATAATTGCTTGCAAGAAAGTATCGTTCGCACACCGTATACACATCATTTGTGACGTAAATAAATTTGCGCGTAGATGTGAAAGCAGTGCGAATTGAGGCGGAAGCTGCAGCTGCTGTAAAGTTGCTGTAAAATACTCGGTGTATTGCTGAGACGCGCGACGTATAAGTAATGCATAGCTTCTTCTTCAGTTTAAATTGACTTTAAATAAGTTTTGAGTTATTATTGGAAAATTTCATTGCTTGCTAATATCCTATTATGCGTAGAATGAAAATTATCATATGACAAAAGTATCGTTCATTTACACCTTATATGTTTACGAAAAATTATAAAGTCAAAATCACTGATTGTTTCGTCATCGAATTTAAATAAGCTGCGCGCATTTATTCAATTGAGCACTTTAGTGTAATAAATCCACACACACCCACACTAATTAACACATATCAAAGCGTTAATAGACTCGTACAGACGACAGTCGACTTGCTGCACCTATATACATATATCTCACAAGCATTTATAGATTTCCTTTCATCCACTTCCAGCAGCAAAAGACCCCCAAAAATTGCACCACAATATACAATTCCAAAAATAAACTTTACTTATTCTCCAAAGCCACTTCTTCCTTCTGGCAACAAGGCCGAACGATATAGCCAACAACCTCTCGTCAAAGTAGCTCGTCATTCGCGTTATTAAGTTGCGCGAGCGAATTTCGTTTCTCTGCTCTTCCACACACAATATATATATATATATGGTATGAATCACACAAGCAGCTCACGCTTAAAAGCAGCGGAGGCATCGACAATGGAATCGACTGGCATGGGCGAGTCTGCGGGCGAAAGAAGGGAATAGGTCAGTCACGGGGCTGCTGCTGCCGGAGCGAGCAATAATAATATACACATACACACACACGCACGTACACACTGGACACACATGCACAGGCTCAGAGAGTGCAGAACCGGTGGCTCGATTCGCGCTGCACAAAGCAGCGTGAATTGCGGCGTCTTATAGGAACAATGTCCTCCCGGAGGCCGGCCTAAAGATCGCTCATTGTGCGCACGAGAGCTTGCGAAAATAATCGCGCTGGTATGTATATATAGGAGACGCGGAAAGGAAAGAGGGAGGCACATATAAGCATGTGCGCGTATTATGTATATATATATACGTAGGAGAACGAGCGAGGGTAGGGGAGGACGGAGGAGGACGAGATATATATATATAAGGAGGCATGAAAGGGAAAAGGAATAAAGAGGAGGGAGAGAAAGAACCATTAGACGTCTGAATGAACAATGAGCATAACAAACTCTATGGAAATGACTTCCTGAGGCTGCAGAGAGAGAAAGAGAGAGCGGCTCGCGCGCGTGCAATATATATACGCTCTTAAAACCTGGCGACATTCCCTCGATAAAACGGCCAACCAGTTTTTGCTCTCGCCCTTTCTCTCTCTCTCTCTCTCTCTCTCTCTCTCTCTCGCTTGCCCGCATGCAATATCGCGAACTCGTGCCAAGTCCTATTTAGTATATGTGCACGGCGGCGATTTTTCGCTTCATTCATTTGGGGAATCAACTTTTCTTTTTCTTTCTTTTTTTTCAACGACCGCAAGAGCTGCTGCTGCCGCGCACAAAAATGTGCCGGGCTTTAGCGGCAACTGGTGCGGATTTAAAAGCATTTCGTTCCAAAGGGCCTTTCGCCTATCAATTATTCAAAGTATTTAATACATAATTTCGGGCTCACTGTACGTGCTGTATACTCCTCTCGAGAAAGTTATGCTTTTTTATGACTTTCACTGAGAAAATGGATACTGCTCGCAACAGGAAAAATCTGCTTGTGAGACATCCACGTACGGTAAGATAAAATCTATTTGAAGCTAGCAACCGGGTTCTCCTTTCTAAATTATGGTTTTCTTGTTTCTAGCAGAAAAAACTCTTCCGTCTAAACCAATATACGGCCGGCAAAAAGATTACGTGCTTGCTGTAAAATGAAATCTGCCTACCGCAAGTAGATAAACTCTACAAGTGGTATCCCCCGCTCGAATAAAAGAGCGTTTGTCTTTAAAATTAAATTTATTTTCTGAAAGACAAAATCTTTTTCCTGTAAGTAGATAAAGCTTATTGCATTAAGTAGTAACTAATTTCTCTTCTAAAGAAAATTTAAGTCCTTTCATAAGAACTTTATCAGGTGCAAATAGATAATAGCTCCGAGTATTAATAATTTACACAAATCTTATAGAACATAAATTATATGTATTATATATATATGTTTAGACATAAGCGTTTGGAAACTAGCGCGGAATGTAGTAAGAACTTTGACTTTGTTTAAAACGCGTAACATTGAAACTTACAGTACATATTTCCAAAATCTATAGATTTTATATCATATTATGTACAATAGAAGTGCTCGCGTTAGTCTGATTTTCGTCACCAAACAGTGTAAGCGTGTTAACCGCAAAAATGCAGA
>UELU01132579.1:0-24422 GCA_900490025.1 Megastigmus dorsalis
GCTCTGATTTTCCTGCCCTTGACCCCGGTCTCCGTTACGTAAGTGATGTAGCGTTCCCGTAGGTAGTCCTTCATAACTCGGAGAAGATAGGGAGGCAGCGGGAAGGCGTCGGAAAACGCCCGCACGATGTCCTCCCACCTCGCCGACTTAAAGGCATTTCGTACGTCGAGTGTTGCCATGAGCACTATTGGCCTGTCCTTGTGGGGTCTAGTCTGTGCTCTGTCAAAGGAGTCGATCACCTCGCGAATCGCTCCTATCGTCGACCGTCCTTTCTTAAATACGTACTGTCTGTCATTCAGGCCGCCAGCGTTCTGTACAGCCTGCTGAATTCGGGCTCTAAGCAGCAGTTCGAAGAGTTTGCCCAGTGTATTGAGCAGGCTCAACGGCCTATAGGATGACGGCGAGTTGGGATCCCCACCCTTTTTTTTTTAATGAGGATCAGTCGCGCCGTCTTCATCTCCCGCCCACTCCTGTTCAGGGAGCGACGGGAAGAGTCCATCGACTATTCTGTCCATCGTTGTCCGTCTCTGATCGCGGGTGGCCCGTTCCTCCCCAGGTTGCGAGTTACAATATTGTAACCCGTTCCCCAGGGGTCCGAGTCGACCTCGTCGATCAGTTTTGTCCAGCTTTTGCGTTTACTGTCATTAATCGCACGTCTTAGTTGTCGTCGCGCGACTCGGTATGTCTCCGAGAGGCTCGTCGCGGTCGCTGTATCGCGGGCCCGTTGGGCCTTCCGTCGGAGCCTTAGGCACTCGCGCCTTAGGCACGCGATGTCGTCTGTCCACCAGTATATCGGTATTTTGTCGCGTCTAGTTCGTATCCGTGGCATGGAGGCGTCACAGAGCCGTCCCAGGAGCCCCACCGTCTCTACTGCCAACTTCTCCACCCTCTCCCTGTCCACAATGCCGGAAGGGATCACCGTCGCCGGTTTCTGTTCTCTGTTGAGCTGTGCCTTCAGTCTGTCCATGTTCAGTTTGTTCAGGTTCCACCCCACTGGGGGCGAGCTTGTCCTCTTTCTTGTCCATGTCATGTCCGTCACGTTAAAGGTGATGTACTGGTGGTTGCTGGCCGTATAGCCTTCGATCACCCGCCATCTCCTGACAATCGGTATAAGTCCACCTGTCGCGAACGTCACGTCGGGAATGGATGATCCGAAGCCAGGTCTTCTGTACGTCGTCACCCGACCCTCGTTTGCCACCGTCAGATCTAGCCTCGCAGCCATCTCCAGCAGTAGTCGTTCGCGTTTGTTCGTCGTAGTCATGCCCCACTCGATGGCCCTTGCATTTACGTCCCATGCGAGGATCACGTCGCCGGTGAAGTCCCTCATCGCGTCCTCGAGTGCCGCTACCTTTCTGTCCAACTCCGCAGCGCCGCAGTTCGAGGAGAGGTAAGCGCTGACGTACGTAACGTCGGTCACCCTCGCCCAAACGAAATCTTCTCCCCTCCCTTGGCCCGTATTCCGCGACGCGGCAGCCCCCCGAACCCTGAGCGCCGCGGAGCGGAAGGTGTTAACGAACCAGGTCGGTGTGTCTCTGTCTCTATACGGTTCACCAGAAGGGTACTTAATAGGTATAGATATGATACACTATATATACCATACGACGACGAATGACGATCACTATCACTTTAATATAATAGGAAATTGGAATAAAAAAATATGACGGAATACCTGCTTTTTATATTATATTCATATATTACGTTTTTTCATAATATATCTTGATAGTAGTGAAATCTCTAACCCTAAAACCTACATTTAAATAAGAGCAATAATATAAATATTTGTAACAGTTTCCATGATAATTAAATTAGTAGAGTATTGTAAAATCAAAAATGAAAGCACCATAAAAAATAAAAATACCTTAAGAAATGAAACAGCATAAAAAATAAAATTACCATAAAAAATGAAACGCAGTAAAAAATATAAATACCTGAAAAATAAAAGCAACATAAAAAATCAATACACCATTATTATAATTATACACCAGAAGGGTACTTAATAGGTGTAGATATTATACACTATATATATATATACCATACGACGACGAACGACGACCACTATCACTTTAATATAATAGGAGATATTATAGGCATAGACAATATATATTTATGCATGTAAATGTGCATTGCAAATATATAGGTTACCGTATTTTTAGCCTTTTTTATAGCAAATTCTTAATGTTTTTTTTTTTGTTAGTGAACTGTCTAAAAATTAGATTTTTCGCCAGTCAAACTCATAAATTACTAAGGTTTTGTTAGAAATTGATTATGACTTCGAATCGAAAGATTATTTCGAATTATTTATTTATAAAATATGTCTGTAACTGAGAGAACACGAATAATTTTTTTATTGCTTTAAATTATAATATGCACAAAGATATTTTTAAGTAATAATATATATAATTATTAAAATTTTATTATTTACCCTACAAATTTAATTGCGTATTTACCTGTTTTATAAACGCAGTATCTGATAATTAATAAATATTTAGATTTTCCAATTTTTTGAACCGAAAATTTATTGATATTTGCTAAATTTACAACGGCGCTATTAAAATGAACAGAACGTCAACGCCAATAAACATATATTTGCTTCAAGTTTATAAAAATTCATTACCAGTACAAACAACATATTTTCATAAAAAATATACGTATATATATATTATGTATAGTAAAATCTCTAAATAATAATACGAGGTTCGACATATTAAAAATTTATATAATAATCGTATTAAAATTTGTATATTAAAAATTGTAACTTTGAATTTAAAAATAAATATCAAAATAACAATTTACACTCTTTTCCATCATCAAAATATAATAGACGCTATCAGAATAATAGGTAGACATTAATTTTTATATTAAACTCTGTCCAGCTTGAATGTGTACACAACTGATCAAAATTACTAGTAAAATATTAAACCATTTTTCTATTTTATAAAATTTGAAAAATAGTATCACGTATTTATATTTAATTTGGTGTCTATAGACCCTTTTATATACTAATATATTTTTGATGAAACAGTATTGCGTATTATACGGCAAAGATATTTTCAAATAAGTAAGGTATTTTTTATTACTTTACTGCATTGTTTAACTTCTACATAAATTATCAAAATTATATTTAAAGTATTTGATGTAAACTACTCTCCATTGACAAGTATCACACGAAATGTTTCTTCTACATAGGATTGTTCCTATATAAGAAGAAAATTTAATAAAATTTATATTGTTATTAGGTAAGGTAAGGTATAAGAATTTTGACTCGTTAATCGTAATGAATGTAAATGCTTTTAGTTTATTGCGATCTAGGCTTGTCTCGAGTACAGCACTATACTGACGGTATATTTTTCAGCACATTTTCCTTATACATTAACAGCACAACATTTTATAGCTTTTATGGAAAGGAAATAGTGATAAAGATTCATTCGCACGTTATGGAACTTTTTACCGTGTGTCATTCAAAAAACCTTCAAGGCGCGTAATTCACATCAAAACTGCAATGCATTACAGTAATTAAATGCGAACACATATACACACAGACACATAAAAAAACAAATGAAAGAAAAAAGGAGAGAAGAAAAATCACACGAGTCTAACAGAAAAATGTTATTGGAAATGGCTTTAGAGCATCTTCATGTCCAGCGGGCAACAATGAGTTTGAAATTAAAAATGCACCCTACGGCAAGTCATAAAAAGCAGCGAAGAAGGTAAAAAAGGAGACTGCAAAGCGAGGTGCAAAGCTATAATATAAGCGACATCTGTCGAAAGGCTTGTCGGATCGCTGCAGTTATATAATATATACACTTTGCGTGAAACGCGATCTCCCTTCTCTTTTCTTTTCTGTCATCCTTCATCCATGAGAGAATCCCATAATCTACGAGATTATGGAAGAGGAAAGAGCGCGAGCTTCGGGCTGCAGGGAGCTTGCGCATTTTCCTACTGGCGCTACACTTCATATATATACTCGTTTTATATGACTAACGGTGAGCGCGCCCGAGATACGCAGAGTGCGAACTGGGACAAAACAGGAAAAAATGAGGGAGGAATGGAGAGGGAAGGGATAAAGGAGGAAAGCCGAGTAGCGCGACGCAGGGACTTTTCGTGTGCTTGTTGGGTCACGGGAAAAAGGAAATAGAGGAATAAGAGATAGAGAAAGAGAGAGAGAGAGAGGTGAGGGGAGGGGAAGGGAGGAAAGGTGGGTAGGAGGGAGTGGCGGGAGAGCGAGTGGCACGAGCATGTTAGCACTGAATAAGAGAAAGGTTGCGAGAGGGAAAGAGAGGAGAGAAAGTGAGAGAAAAAAAGGCTGTCCGCGAGAAAGTGATAAAAAGGATTGTCGAGGATGAGTATAGCGAGGCGGAAAATGCGAGTGCGCGGGCTTCCATAAACGAGAGTGCGTATATGCGTAGGTGAGAGAACCAAGACTCTGGAGATGGATAGACAGAGAGGAAGAGAGAGAGAGAGAGAGAGAGAGAGAGAGAGAGAGAGAGAGAAGAGGGAAGGAACGTTAGAGACGGTCTGAAATGACGAGGAAAAGGAGTTTCCTTCCGTTTCTTACCGATGGTGGGAAAAATAAAGGCGGGGTGCAGGAGAGGGTAACTGGTATACAGATGTAGGCGAGAGCTGCGCTGCCGCCGCCTCCTAGCTTTTCGTGAAAAGATTATAGCGAAATTGGGGAAAAGGGAAGCTATCGGCTGCGGTAGCCCACTTTTCTTCTTTCTCCTTTTTTCCCCCTTTTTAAAGGTCTTCTTAACATACCAAAATTCTGGCGGCCTTCCAGGAGCTTAGGATTTTTTGTCGGGCCGCCTATGTACGAGTGCGTGTATACGTTAACTTATCAGCCGAGCTATTTTATAAAGTCTTTCATTGAAAAAGAGCTGCAAATTTTGCTGATTCTGATCTATTGCTTCTATTAAACTTTTATGAACTTTGCAAGATAATTTGGAGATTCATTGTAGATGTTACTTTAACTTAGGCCGAAGACTCACTTGTACCTATGAAATAAATTACTCGCGGTTGCCCGCTCTATAATAAGTGGGTATACCATAATAAAAGACTTTTAATTTTTCTCTTCGCATGTCACGAAAATATGAAATGCATTCAGTGTTAAAACAAGTTTTACGCTTACTTCATGAAATTCTGATTTTCCGAAAAAACGGATTTTGTCCCATCTGCTTCAGGAACTCAGCTAACGCAATTTCAAAAAGTTTTATTTACCTTTTTTATATCATTACAACAAAGCTTATTTTTGGTCCAATATCTTTTTTAAATAAAACTGTATAAACTATCATATTTGGCTTATGTCGAGTTTGATAGAAGGAGTTATTAATTGTTGTTAATAAAAATTATTATCATAAGCGAATTTATAACCTATCAATATTCCATTAATAATTAATTAATTAAAGAAAATGACAATGAACCTTAGCCTTAGTTACATTAAGACATTTCACGAGCGGGCTCACGCAATTTCAACCACTTTGCGCTGAGTCAGAGAGTTAATGAATGCCTTAATGAATTCCTTGCGGCGAGATAGATCTGAGAGCAAAGACAACTCGACGAGTACCGAGGACAGACATAGAAAACGGAGCATGAGTAATATCATCCACGCAGCTAAGTATGTGTACATTTAGGGAAAGGCGAGCGCTCGGGGAAAGAAATGCGCCCGGGAAATAAGACGAAAATAAAGAGAACGAGGGAGAGTTTTTAGTTCACCTAAACTTTGTCCCGTTTCCATCGAGTCCCTGCTCTGTCTCTGTCTCTGTCTCTCTCTCTCTCTCTCTCTCTTTGCGTCAATCCAGCCTGCTTTTCTTTACATTCGACGCCACTCTTTCGCGAAGCGTATAGACCGAGAGACCGAAGCAGGAAGAAAATGCAAGAGGCAAGAGGGAGAAAAACAGGCAAAGAAAGACAAGAGTGAGGGGGAGTAGAAAAAGAAAGCAATGTTATGAGGTTTTTCCGCGGGAGGGCTGAGATGTCGAAGTTTTTGCGCAGAGATCGGAGCCAGGGGTGCCAAGCTGGCAAACCGCGAGAGAGTAAACTTAAAATGGATGCACCCGTAGATCGGAGATTCCGCGCTATGTTATCCGCTATCTCTCTACTTTCCTTCGCTCCGTGGCTCCGCGGCTCGGCGGCTCCAACTGGCTCCGACTCTCCCTTTTATAGGTATGCGCCCCTTTTTCTTCTTCTTCTTCGGCGCTCGCGCTCTGGACGAAGGCCTTCTTTCTTCCTCCAGACAGAGGCCAAAGGAGTAAGGCTATGTATACACTTTGGATATACTTTCTCTTCCTGTTTATTTTGCCTCCTCCTTTGACCGTCTGGGCTAATTTCTCTGATGGTCTGCGGTTCGACGACCGTCTGCTCGCGTCCTATCCCCGTTATGTATACAGATCGATCTATATTAAACAGCTTATTAAGCTATTAGGCGATTAAAAGCTCGGTGGCAAATATGATTGATTGGCTGCTTTTACGCGGCTCTCGAGACTTTATTAATTTGGCTCCGCGCTGCAGCCGTGCGGAGAAAGCTCGCTTTTTTTCAGTTTACCCAAGGCGAGACTCGCTCTAGTATGTTTCCTTTGCAATTATAATACATTATAAAATGAATGAGGTAGGCAGAAGTGTGTTAGAAATAATTTTTCAACAGCGACCTGCCACGAAGAACGTATAAGATTTTAACGAAATGAAACTGTAAAGCTCAGTGCGTCCGCCACGAACGTTTTTCTTTTAATTTATTTAAAACTTAAGCCGATTTCTAAAGGCATTTTTAATAAAGTCAGGATTTCGAAGGTTTAACGTTTTTTTCCAACCCACAGCTCGGCGGTGTGATGAAAAATTCTGTTTTGCATAGAAATTTTCATTTTCGTGTACTATGCTTTTACGAGGTGGGGGAGGAGGGGAGTGGTGGTAGTTTTAACAACGCTATGCCCGAACTGCAGGAACAGAGCCGTCCAGACTAAAGAGAGATAGAAAGTATCGGTGATGGGGGGGGGAGGGATCTCACCGCATTGAAAAGCATTTCCATGGTTGTAAAGCCTCGAGCAGAGCAATTGAAAAGTTTGGGGTATTTTATAGACGTTCCTATGTTTATGCATGTTATTGCGGTATTCTTTGTTTCTCTCTTTCTCCCTCTCTCCTCTCTCTCTCTCTCTCTCTCTCTCTCTCACCCTCGTTCTCGTTCCATCCAACTTCTTATTTTACAATCTGTATGTAGTAGCTTGGCTGCAGGGCGTGTTCTATACTTCGAAAACTTACTAAACCGATAGCACCTCGTAAAGAAAGTGAACCCCTGTTCGGTAATTCTACTTTGCCAAAGAAGGCTCCCGAACTTGATATTGTATTAAAGACAATTATTACCCTTTGTTTTTGCTCAGTCGCAGAGCAGAGAAAAAGTTCTTTTCTTCAGTAAAAAGAAAATGTGGTTTCGTTACAAATATTCCAAATAGTACGCTTTAGTAAATAATTGCAAAATTCGTCTATGATTTATTAAAAAATTTACCTCATGTGCAGCTTTTATATTTATGGCACTAGGAATGTCATATAGACACAAGCTGGGATGCGTCTCAAATAACACTCGCATATTATACTTTACCCCCGAGCATTCTGCTTTGAACTGTAAACAAGGTAGCTGGACATATTTATTTGCATGTAGACTATTTTATGACTATACCGTTACAGACCGAATTTCTGATCATTTATTGTTAAATTTATAATATTATAGCAGCAATTTGATTTCAGATTATAATAGATTATAATTATATTTCGATTGCTATATTATAATTTAATTGATTAATATCTATTTTGTATTGAGTACTTTTTGCAGTGATTTTCTGGCTTTAAAAATTCTGACAAAATTAATTTTCCTTGGCCTAATTGCTTCGTAAGAACGTTTTACGCCTATTTTCACAATGTTTGAGAATGAATTATAATTTAATTAAAGCATTTAAAAGGAGTGACATTAAATGTGAGTTTCACTGCTATTCCACGCTGAATTACACTGCCGTGAAACAGCTGTTTTATTCGTGATACAACACTTTAGTTTTAACGCTGATAAATGATATTTAAGTTTTAGCCAAAATATAAAGCAGTTGACATTAGTTTTAAAACCCAAGTTGACATATTAACATACGATTTAGTATCAAATTAATTCTTTCAAACAAATATTTGTATAGTTATGTTTATTGCAAAATCGATTATTTGTTTTAATCATTTTCTGCACTTTCCAGAAACTTCTCACACGAGATCTCACGTGATCTTTTCACTAGGATTCGTTTCAACTTCTTCTATCTCTCTCTCTCTGTAGTTCTCTGGTTCTACCCCAGTCTTCTTTGTGATTCTGTTCTTTTTACTTTACAAATATACTTTTTCCTTCATGTTTCTATGTAACTTCTTGAAACTTAAAAAATATCAAGAAAAATTTCAATGCATCCAACCAGTAGGTTACATGTATTGCAGTTTTTTTTAAAGAAGTACTTATTGGAGTTGGATTCTCAGTAGAAAAACCAAAACTTTTAACTAACATGAATATAGTTCCAATTTTTGTTGGCTGGTAGTCTATCGTAGATTTTTAAAATGAAAACATAGTACAGTCATCTTTTGTACCTACTTATTATTAATTACAAGATTTACTTTCTTTGAACAAAAAGAAAATAATAGAGCTTTTGGTGTATAGCTATAATTAAATGTGATAAAAATTTAATGAAAATTGTAGTAATTTAAAATTAAAAAGCATTTCACTGCACATAAATTTTGATTCATTTTTGCAGTCTCGTCACATGCTTAACGTCCAGTTTTGAAAGCTATAAATTTTTACTATCTTTTACAGAACTTGCATCAGAGCTCTTCGTAACTCTGATCAGCTATCTCCATTCCCCATAGATTTTCCAAGTTGATTCTTTTGGGAACGATTCGTCTTTACGCGCTTCATAAAGTGACCTAAGTACCTACACCCCCTTAAACTTGCCTTTTCGTACATAGATTCACGAGTATACAATCGGACCTCGCACAGAAAAATCCAGCTGCCCAGTCAAATAATATCCTAATGGAGTTTCTCTGTGAAAAAGAAGCATCCTCGCGGTTAGCGGTTTAGCGAAATCTCTCTCTGCAGCAGGCCATCTCCACGGCGCCGCCCCAAAGACGCATCAATCTCCCTTACATTTCATCCGCGATCTCGCGGCTCGCTGCGCTTTTCCGTTATCCTTTCGATTACAGGGGAGGTGCGGGGCAGAGCTCGCGGGTGCCCCATCATATCGCACCTCGCTCGCCCAAGTTGGCCGAGCATCGGCCACACGCGAGCCCTTTCCTCCGCGGGCCAGCTCGCGCGAGCTCCCGGCCCGCACCGCAGCGGAGTATCTTTCTTTTGTATTCAGCGCATACCCGGCGCGCTTCTCACCCCTTCTCTAGCACCCTCTATACCCACTATTCTCTCGCTCTCTCGCTCTCTCGCTCTCTCTCTCTCTCTCTCTGTCTCTCTCTGCCACCACACCTATCGGCTCGCGCTACTCCAGCTTTTTTCCCGGAGATGCGTGCCGAGGTCGGATAGGAGCTTCTGCGGTGCTGCCGCTGCTTGTATACCGCGGTGGCGCGAGTTTTCTGCACCGAAACCCAACCCATCGACCGCTGCATGCGAATGTCGATACGACTTCGCGTGGGAATTCGCGATATAACGCACACGCGGGATACAACGGCCCTGCGACCGAATCGCGTGTTTGTGTGTGTGTCGTGGTCCTGTCGAACAGCCGAACGCTCTCTCCCTCTTTCTCTGGCGTTGTACACGCGCTGGGAATCGCGACTATACAGCTAGGCCAACTTCGTATCGGGGCTTGACAACTTTTTTTATAGCGATAGTGCGATATCGACTCAATTTGAATTAGGAAACATTCTATGGTATAAAGTTTTCTGCAAAGTTATATAAAAAAATGAAGCGTATAAAAATCGTATTATCTCGAAATGTACGCTGCCATAACTAAGTTTTGTTAAAGCCAGCGAGATTTTTATTATTCCGATCGAACTTTGGCGAATTGACGAATTTTATTTTTATCGTGATTCAATCGTTTCCGGAGTACACTTTCAAATATTTATCAGCAGTATGCATCAATATACCCGAATACGCAAATGTATATGTCAATGCATTTGGTTGGTTAAAAGAGGTGAATGGAAGAAAAATAGAAAAACATATTTATGGTATTGATGAAGATAAAAAAAATTACTTTTTTCTTATTTTAATTGTATAAATACCAATTTTATTTAATGCAATGGGTATGCGTATTAATTAAAAAGACAAATCAGATAATGTTATTTACGTGAATAATTTCAATTAAGTAAAGTAAAACCGCTATATCTTTAATTATAATAATTCATGTTTACACATTTATAAAAATATAATTCCATTATTTATTTAAAGCCATGCTTATAATTAAAAGCTAAATAGATAATAATTGCACTTCACGACAAAAATTTACATTATAGATTGCCAGATCCTGAATGTCTTACCTGCTTCTGGTATACCAATATTTAAAAATAAGGATAGGCGATATATTGCCCAGAGTACTTACTTCTTCCACTAATATGTAAAAACCGATTTGGTTCATTTTTTTAATAATCAATTTGTTAATGTTGTCAAGTAGATCGAGTGAATTGGTGGAAAAATTCCAAAACGTGAGACTAACTATAATCATATATGTATGCAATGATCAAAACAAGATTGTATAAGAAGCAAACTTTGAACTATAACGTAAGCCAGTATGGACTTTCAAACTATTCTACCTCTTGTTCTCTCACACTTGTTTTCTCATCGGAGCAAGAGGGTTTACCAACTATATAACTTTTGTTACTTTATAGAAAAATGTCTTAATCTCAACTAACATCAAATCTGGTAATTACATCGTTCTCGGTTGAAATATCGGCACATCATTTTGAAACGAAATAATTTAATTGTACCAATCCTGTGCGATTAGCTACCTTGACTAATTAATTCTCTGCCTGTGTTTTCTCCTTCCTACAACTCTCTCTCTTTCGCTGAAATAAAGTATCTTAGAGTATTAATATGTGCTCGTATTTCAAGCTCAGAGGTTGGGATTATATCATCATCGTGTTGTAAATTGCGCGATAATTACTGCAGGTTGATCAAAGTATATTTTTTTCTGAAAAATTAACTTTAGAAAATGAAATTGCACATCGACTCGCGCGATTATTGAAACCAATCTTTTGCTTCCACGAACAAAAAGGCACCCGGATAAAGCAATTTTTTCATGTCGGCATCGGAATTACACTATAACTCTCGTAAAATTAATTGCAAAAGATCACCTTCAGACATTCCATCCTATAGAAAGAGCTTTCTAAAAAGCCTCGTAATTAAGCAGCGGGGCAGATGTATATGTAACAATGACAGATGAAATTGCTCCTTGTTTTTAAATGCAATGATACCTGGATTTGGCATTAAAGTATATACAGCGTTCTACGAGCTGCTGAGCGAGAGAGAGAGAGAGAGAGAGGAAACTGTAAAAGATAAACATTGCCGCGGCGGTGTGGTATAGTGCGCTCTAATTAACTAGTTCACTTTTTCTATGTCCGGCTGCTCGTCCCTCTCGCGAGCTCTTGTTCCGTCTTCCTTTTTTTATGATTTCGCCGCTGCTCTCTGCTTCTCATCGGCCTCTCTCACTCCGGCTTTTTCCCCCCATCTCCCCGTGCTTCATTTTCGTTCCACATACATTAGACTACCCTCCTTCTATTCCTATATACTCGCGGTACACACTACTCGCAGCAGCTGCAGCTCCTTCCTCCACTTCTGGCTTCATTTAAACTTTTTTGCCCGCGCGTGCACTCCTCTCTCGGGTGCACACGCGCACTCTCTGTAACGGGCAATCACTATATTAAGTCCTCTCTGTGCTTCCCGTTTCATTTTCTCTCGCTTTCTTTTTCGCGGCCTGCACAGGGAAGAAGCCCGTTTTCCCTTTATTAAGAAGCGATTTCGCCCTCTTGAACCTAGCGGCCAACTTTTCTCCCCTACTTCCACTCTCTCCCTCCCACACTTTTTCATCTCTAGTAGCAGATTTTTTTTCCTCATTCAAGTGCACCTTTAACTACCCTTGACCGCTTCTTCTTTTACGCAGCGTTCTTCGTTTGCGCGGCTGTGTGTGCCGTCTCAAAATTAGCGCGGCATCTTCGCTCAAGTGGATGAGTGGAGGATTCTCTTTCTTCCTTACTCTAATACCCACTATCTTTGTTTTGTTTGCCCAATTTCCTCTTGCGCCTTTTTCACTGCAGCCGGCGAAATCTAAAGCACCCGGGCTACACTGCGCGATGCAGAAGCTTTGCCTCGTTGCGCGGCGCAACTATTTCTCTGTTCATTTTACTCTCACCTCTTATCCACCTAATTTCTAGCTACCCTCTAGTTATCTCGTTATTTATACCACCTCTCTACATTGCATACATACTTTTGCACTCGAAAAAACATGCTGACCTACATTCGAAGGATCTGCTTCATTGGAAATCTTTTGCTAAGTAGATGCAAAAAACTTTAGATACACTAAATATATAAATATATACGTTTTCTATACCATAGGATGTTTGAATGCAAGAAAATTATTAACTTTGATTTTTTTTATTTCAAAATCATATTTTATAATCAATCATGTGAAACAAAATGTTATTTTTTAATTGTATTATTTTGTATTGTATTATTTTAATTATATATATTTTGTATCTTGTTTGGAATGTTTACCAATATACAATAAAAAGCATGTTATATAATTAGCTATGTAGCTTTTTCATTATGCAATAAGTTAGCCATAAATTACATATTAAGAAATGTATTTGCCACTCATGTACTCTTCAATTCTTCTACCCCAATATAATTTCGCGATAAAAACATTTCGATCGGACCATGCATTTTCCACCAATATTAAAAGGTGTAAGAAGTTTTAGGAATATGCGCATTAATTTGAATTTCAATAAAAGTTAAAAGTCTGATTTATTCTGAATTTATGCATGTTCTATGAAAATGTAATTGAAAATTAAAAAAAAAAGAAGGAAATTAATTTAATTTTCCTGAGTTTGAGAATTTTGGAGCGTTTTATCATTCCTCTGAGTTTCTACTGAAACTAGTTAAACATTGTTCGCTCCGCAATTTTATGGTTTCAAGATTTCACGCGCATTTTATTTGCTCACGTGAAGTATTTCACTGTTACTTTTTATGTGCATGGAAATGCATGTAGTTTAATTATTTAGTACTATAAATTAGAGCTGTATTTGATTAAAATTCAAGTTCATTTATCTGTTGAATCTAGCTTATTTTATTTTCAATGGCCTTGAAATATTTTGCTATTCGATTGTATATTCTAATTTAATGATATATTAATGATATATTTTTCCGTATCCATAACACATAAACCATTTCTTTGGAGGAATAGCATTTTATATGGTTTTTGATATAATGATCGTGTCTATACCCTGGTAAAAACACCATATATGGCCACATTAAGCTGAAAAATATGGCCATAATTTCATTTGATTTTAACAGGACTATTGCCATATTGTGGTCATATTTTTTAGTAAATTATGGTTACTAAATAAAATGATTTTGAATTGAGGATTTGATCATAAGAAAATAGTTTAACTTAATAAAAACCTCATTATTTACAATATTATAAGTAAATAATGATAAACAACTTGGACTAATGATATAAATGTATGATAATCATTAAAATACATATTTTACTTGACAAAAGTAAGTTTAGTTTATTTGTCTATCTCTGACTCTCTCTCTGTCACTCTCAGCCAGAAGACCACTATAAAATTATGAAATAATTTCAAAATAATAAATAAATTATAAATAATAAACCACATTCATGAAATTAAAATTTTTGTAAGATATTCACTTTATATATTCTTATGATACAAACATTTCTTACGAATTAGAAAAACAAATTTTTATAATAAATATTCAGTTTTCATAAAAATTAAATATAAACAATATTTTTATGTCTAACTACGCTTTACATTGTTAATATATCGCTTAAACTTGTTGTCAGATCCTTATCCTCTATTTTTATAACATTTAAGGTTATAATATAAAGTAAGTAAACATGCATGCCATAGCCCTCAACACACGTTCACAATAATATGGCCATATCATGCTGAACTTACTGGCAGAAATTGGCTATATATATATATAACCCGTGGCTAAAATATGTCTGCCAGGCCATATATATATATATACCTTTGTTGAAGATAATAAGTATCTATCATAATTTGTGAACTAAAACTAACTTTATTTGTTAATAATAAATGTGCTAGAAGAAATACATGGCTAACATAAGTAAGTATTTTTCTCTCGCATTATAACTACGCCGAATAACCTACACAGTTGATGTGGTTTCAAATAATAGTACTACTTGAGGAATCAATATAGTTTAAATAAATAGTTAGATGAACATAAATAATAGCTGTATGTAAATGTAGTTCGCTATATAACCCTAAAATTCCAGAGTTAAATTTACAACAATTGGCTAAAAGTGAACCATTTGTTTAATTAACAGCTATACATTTAAATCTATAAAAATTATATACAAATACATTCGAAAAGTTCTTGTAATTTCATAATTAGATGGGGTAAAAAGCTCTATGCAATGTACACAACCAATCTATTTTAATTTGATTACTCTTTGTTCATCATTTAATAGTTTTCATTGTTGATATAGCATTACTTCATTATTCAGATCTTCACTACCGAGTCATATATAAGAATGATTTTAATGAAAAATTTCAAAGTTTGTATTACATTTACACTATGTGTTTTTTCTTTGCACGTATTTAAATTGTGTAGTTTATCGGTTAAAATAGTTTAAAGGTATCGGTTATCTAGTCTAGGTATCGGTTAAAATAGTTTAAAAGCCAACAATAAACATTAAATCCAATCCAACAGAAAGAGCAATCAAAACCAGCCATCAAATCTACGCGTGAAAATTTCATTGGATTCTTAGCAGCGCGTAGCCCTTGTATAAATCGATGCTAGGTGCGTGCACATATATTTGAAGTCGAATATTAATTAAATCTAGAATGTCGTTACTTACGCGCTCCATCCTCTTTCGCTTTCGCGGCGGGGGCAAATATTTACTTTAATTTATCTGCCGCACGTTCTCCCTCTTAGGCAAGATAATTGGGCCTGCCCAGCGGAAGTTGGGCTCGAGAGGAGATATTCCAAGTCCTGGTATAGGAGGCGCTTAATTCCATTTGCGGGATGATCATGCGAATTAACGGCTGAAGATTCTCTTGCGCGCACGAGTGTGTATATGTGTGTTCAGTGCTCTCCCTCCCTTTCTCTCTCTCCCTCTTTCTCTCTCCCTCTCTCTCTCTCTCTCTAGTCGCGGAGCGACGGCACCGCGCAACAGCGTAGGGCGTGCCGGATGAGAGTCGCGTTGCGTTTTGATTGCGAACCGCGTGCGGAGCCTGAAGATAGGCAATTTGCGCTTCGCGATTGGATATCTCTCTCTCTCTCTCTCTCTCTCTCTCTCTCTCTCTCTCTGTGCGTGTGTGTGTGTGTGTGTGTGTCAACCTCTCTCAACCCCTTTTGATGGCTTAGACCGATTACCATGATTTAGAATATGTTCGTTATCAGAATGCTAAATTATTATCGCGTGCTGAACTTAGTGTGTATAGTTTTTTAATATTCACACCCTACAGTGCAGTATTCATTTTGCATAAATTGTAGTATTATAGTATATATATATGATTGTAAAAAGTATTTTCACTGCAAGAGATTTATTTTATCTACAAAAACATTTACAACTAGGCAATCAATTTAAATTACTTTTATATTCGCTTAAATTTATTTAACTATTCAAAGTGCCGAGATTTAAACTTGGTTTCAGTTTTTTTTATATACATAGTTTCATATTAATTAATGAAAAGTAGAACACGTTTGCCGAAGGAACAGTTTGATAAATGATTAGAGTGTTCGTCAAGAACAAATTTAATTAAAGTATCATTTGGTGATCAACGTTTTGAATGTTATTATTGGTATATCGATCTTTAAGGCCTAATGGCATTATTATAGTTTGACATTAAATCAATAAACTTTTTTTTTTATTTATTTTTATTTAACGTCGATCTATTTATGCTCCCACTTGGTGTTAATCAGCGACGGAGGCATGTGATGTGTTTGTAAACAAAGCACATGAATTAAAATTCAGTGGTGCTCGTGTCAATCGGCCGCGCTTGGACTCGAACCCGGGTCCGCCGGACTGCGAGTCCATCGCTTTACCGAATGAGCCATCGCAGGCCTCAAAAATCAAATCAATAAACTTGATTGCTAAATTTAATTAACTAATATGTACTTTTGAGCTTCTTATACTTTACAATAATATTATTATTTTATTAAATTATCAAATAGAAGCTAATATATATATATATAAATCATTGAAACTGAAAGTGGTATCAGCAAATTATAATTCTTTACGGACTGTCACCTTATGAATAAAATTTGCAGTATTCGTGCATACAGGTACAGTGCACTGCCTGACTGCAAAATTTTTCTCTATAAGGTATTTTTTTGACAAAACTGAGTCTGCTACCCAATAGGTACTAATACCCAAGAGGGAGTAATCTTAATAAAATATTACATTAAAACATTATTATTAATAAATTATTTAAATTTAAAAATATTCGTTTCAATCATAATTGAATTTTGTCTATTAAATGTGTTATTTTTACCTCAGAGAGTAATTTTGACTGAGAAGGAATTTTTAATAATCAATTTAAATAAGTACTGCTCCAAAAGATTTTCATTTGTAATTTTTTATTTAAAATGATATCATTTTAAATCGAAAGGATATTTTTTTAAAAGTATAAAAAATTTTAATTACAAGTTCAAACATACTTTTTTCATTAACGTTTTCATAGTAACTGCATACTTTGAACTGCAAATAAGGGAAACTTCAGTAAATTTCACTATTTTCAATTAAAAGGGCATGCATTTGGAAAGTTTTACACTTCTTTTGAAAAAAGCATCAGAGCGTGTAAATTCTACTCTCAGTTGGCGTCCTGTAAATACGGCTACAATCCAAACTTTTTTCATAAGAACGAAAATTCATATCCGATGGTTCAATTTTAATCAACGAAATTCAGCTTTGTAGACAGCTTACACAACGTGTTCAAAGAATAGGTATTTTGCTCAAATATATTTTGATACAAAATGTTTATAATAATCGTCCGATAATACATAAGTATATCTAGAAAAAAATTATTTTCATATTTTGGAAGAGATACTATTTTTATAGAACATTTAACTAGTAGACGTACATAAAATAAAGCCTAAGAATTTGTTTTTAGGAGTAAGAAGAATTGTGTTAGTTACACTCAGAATTAACATTATAAATTTTTAATCCATATCACACAAAAATCTTCGTACCTGCATCAACGATTTGATGTTACTACTTAAAGAATATAAAAAGTACTCCTAATGTATATGCATATTTAAAGAAAGAACGAAATTAACGTTGAAATATAAGACAAGAACATGTTCACCTCTACCGAGGCGTACTTTTGACCTCGAAATTGCGCGCATATCCATCAAGCAATTAGAATGAGTCATGGAGGTAGTGGTATACCCAGTCCATAAACCAAACTATCGAACGTCATCAAAACGTGGCTCCCTCGTGACCAATAACGTACGCTCTAACCCTTCCCTCTCCATTAAATTTCACATCATCCTTCCTACTCCGCGCGCAATTAAACTTCGCATCGGTACGTTGAGCGAAAACAGAAGGTATAAAAAGAGAGAGAGAGAGAGAGAGAGAGAGAGAGGGTGAGAGAGCGAATGCGCTCGAGAAGGGAAAAAGAAAGAGGTAGTCACAGAGAGAGAAAGAGAAAAGGGGCCGCGAGAGGGAGAGAGCGAGCAACTCGAGATGCTCGACTGCAGCAATTCAGCCTCGAACAAAAGAAGCACCGCCGCGAGCGAGCGAGCGCGCATTTCGCTCCGTCGTCCCATCCATCCCCCCTTGTAAGCTCTCGCATGTGCGTGTATACGTATCGAGTTGGGAGGAACAGAGAAGAGAGACAGAGGAACGCGAGGGCAGAGCGAGTGAGCTACGTGTCCACTATAGGGCCACGGAAAGGGGCTGGAGGTGCGCGGGGCGCAGAGAGACTAGCGAGAGAGAGAGAGAGAGAGAGAGAGAGAGCAGAGAGCCTGCGCTGCGCGGGGGCACATCGTAGGTGCAAATTGAAACTGGCCATTTGTAAATCGACTCTCGTCCGTCGAGTGTTTATCGAGTCGCGACCGGAAGTGAGACGGGAGAGAGGGGGAGGGAGCGACAGAGAGAGAGAGAGAGAGAGAGAGAGAGAGAGAGAGAGAGAGAGTGTGATAGTGTGTGCGTGAGAGAGTGAGAGGGAGGCGAACGGTCACCGCTCCCTACGGCTTAACCCGATACACGTTGCGCTCGACCCCTTCTATACCTTGACGTCCTCTCTCTCTCTGTTTCTCACCCTCTCTATCCCGCTGCTACACTCACCCGCGTATATATATATGTTTATATATATAGTCCTTCGCGCCCACACGACTACCTATATAGTACGTATACGTACGTCGTAAATTAACGCGGCAACGGCTCTAACCCTCCGCGACTCGCCGACGCTGTGGCGCGCTTCCACGTTGTACGCGCGCAGCTATGGACGTGTGTGCCTCGTCGTCTATACGTGTGCAGTTTGAGTACGTATAGGTGTACGTAGGTGCAGGAGCTGTTGGAAGGAAGGAAAGAGAGAAGGATTTTTCGAGGGAAAAAAGGGGAGAAGTCGGACGAGGGAAGCCGATGGGATAGGTAAATAGGTGGATGGGATAGAAGTAAAGAGAGAGAGAGAGAGAGAGTCTGGGGGGAGACGTACGTATATACGTGTATGCGGCCAAGAGATTTATCGATGTTGGACGTACAATAATTTCCAACTGAAGTCGCTGCGGAACTGCTTGATTTGTATGCCTTCGTACGTGTGTGTGTGTGCCTTGATAACATTTCTAGCCGCTGGACACTTTAATGGTTTCTAATATTTTATAGGCATAATACAGTTGGCCGGCGATCGATGCCAATGGTTTATTAAAATTTCCGCATTCTAAGATATGTTTGTAATGATTATATGCAGTCAAAATTTTAAATGGAAGCTAAAGCTACGTATTGAGCCCCTAAGTAGTTACTTCCCCCTATTAGTCAATATGCTCGTAGAAGTTTATTACACAACCAGCGGTATTACAATTCGATTGATTCAGAGTATAAGCTATTTATAAATAAAAAGCTTATGAAATATTAATAATAACAGATCATATAAAACTTATACTAACTTCAATGATCATTTAACAGTTAATTGATTTTATCATTTACACAAAAAACGAAACTATTACGAAGCAATATCTGTTAATATATTTATTTATTGTACTACATTTACGGTATAAAAATAGCGGTATAAGATGGCGTACTGTAGCTAAACTAAAATGGCCGCAACAACGCACGAATCCTTTCTTGTTAGTGCGCCTAAGCGTGTGAAGTGTGCTAATATAAAAAAAGTTGTGTTAGAAAATTTGAAATAAAATATAATATAAAACTATCCTAAAAAAAACGGAATAAAAATAAAATACTGCATGATTGAGTTAGATAATCTGTATACGATTTTTTATTCTTTTATATGTGAAATTTTTAAACAAACCGATTTAAATCAAATATGAAAGACTGAATTTAAATCTAAAAAATAATGGATTACGTTTGGATCATTACCCTGCTGAAAGAACGTGTTACGTGGATTTCAACTGAATTGTAGGTAGCATCCATGTCGATATTATAAAAGGGTAGACAAATTCTATGGATTACACACTCAATTACGCAGCAGTTTTTATGCTATTAATTTCCAGATTAGTTTTCTATTCTGAATTTTGTAACACAACATTTGAATACAATCACGTTCCACACTTACGCACATAACTATCGAAAAATGTTCGAGTGTTGTTACAGCCATTTTACTTTGGCTACAGCTAACATTACGCCAACTACTGCATTATCTACCTTTACATCACAGGATCCTCATTCATTTCCTTCTTTGCTTTTTTTTTTTAATCCATTGGCAATTCATTTTTTCATTATACTCCTACCCTCGTTCATTTTTTTTGTTAAGCGTTCCAGTTTTCACTCACTCGAATTTCATCCTCTAAAACTAATTTATCACGATATTAACTAACCAAAAACCATCGGAGAGTTAACAATGTGGCAATATAAGACTGAAAAATCGCTCGGGAAAAATGAAAAAAGCTGCACGGTAGAGACAAGCAGAGAGAGAGAGAGAGAGCAAGGGAGAGCCGTCGAAGAAAAAGTAGTCGATGTGTGAGAAAAAGAGGGAGGATCAGGCGCAGTCGGAGTTGCTTGTCTGCGGTGACCGGAAGAAGAGTGGAATAAAGTTTTCGAGTCCATAATTCTCGAGTCTCGAAGTGGTACGCAGAAGTGACCCGCATGTAGGATAGCATGCATGAATTCCTCCGCCTAGTGGGAAAAAAGATGAGAAGAAAAAAGTCTGACCGAGAGAGAGAACGAGTGCTATGGAGATAAAAATAATGCAGTCCAGAAAGATAAGTCAAAAAATTTACGCCTTATAGCGTAGGTATATAGTGTTATAGTCGCTGGATGTTGGTCGCTCGTTTATAATGGTTTTAATGGCGAGTGAATTACGCCACGTAATAACAAGCACCTGTACCTTTCTCTCTCTCTCTCTCTCTCTCACCCTCTCTTTCTCTATATGTCGGACTTTTTCCTCGAGAGTTATGTGACGGCGTTTTTTACCCGCTCCTTTTTTTTAGCGCGCCTCGACTCGGTACCGCGCGCGAAATGAAAGCGTGATCGATCGGAAGTGCATGTATGCAGTGATGAAATGAGAAAAACTTCTTTTGTGCCAGCGAATGATATCAAATTTCGAAACATTAAAATATTATGCGGAGGGGAGAGTTATACGTTTATTGGAGAAATATTTGAAATATTACGTCACTTCGCGTATCATTGTAATTTCCGAGAAAATTAGGTGTAGCTCTTGGCCTGTAACTTGTTAAAAATATGTTAAAGCTATCAAAACTTGTACGCATTTCGCCGTTTTAAAGCTACGTCATTTTAAAGGCCTCTTTAAAGTTTTATCATGTTATTGTATGAGGGAAGTAAAAAAAATATGTATGCTTTTTTTAAGCATATGCTATGAAAATGATACAATTATTAATTTTAAATGTAAAATTCGTAGAAAAACTACATCATAATAATAATTTCATTAAATATTGTTCTTATTGAGTACATAAAAATCTCACAGCTAGGTTATAGAATCATTTAATTTTTTGTAAAAAGTATTTGTAATGCAATGCAAGAACTTTTAATGAAAAAATCAACGTTAAAGAAAAATTTGACCCCTTTCACAATAGTTTAGAAAAGACCGGATTACTTAGTCCGTATATGTTTAAGAAATTGAAATAGAAGCAGAGAAATATAGAAAGACCTTGATTTTTACTCAAATGACACAACGAGACAGGATTCTACATCTAGGAAAACTAAGTCGAATTTATAATGAGCTGTGTCACTTGAAAGTCACAATTTTTACATCGGGTCTGGAGACTCCGAGATTTAAAATAGAATTATATGTCTGCGCCGGATAGTGCCTTTGTTGAAGATAGATAAGCAGAAGAAAGGTTGGGGAGGGGGAGGCAGCGAGGACGTGAAGATGTTATGACAAGACATTATGCTGTCTGCTTCTACTTTCGTATGAAAAGATGGAAGCATAAGGCCAGCTGATGTCTGATCATAGCAGCTGACGCTCCGCTCAACGCTGGAATAATATATATATGTATATATATATACATACAAATAGGCGAGTCTCGTAAAAATCTACAGAAGTCTGCTCGTATTCTTTCCGACGGTCTTTTTTGTTGCTGTCATCGATTTTTCGATTAAACTTTTTTATAATTTATCTCTGACAATTTCTTTTTGAATATATAAGTCGGCATTGTAGAGGACTCAGAGATTAAAATCGTGATTGTTATTCTGAAATTAAAAAAGTTGATAAGTCGTTACAATAATAAACATTCAATAAGAGAGTATTTCTAATTAGGAAAAATCAATTTACGTTTTTCTAATCCTCGGAATAGCTGCAGACTTTTTCGATATTAGTTAAATTAAATTTACTTCTGAAATGTAAGTTTATTATTACCATCGGTAAATTTATTCTTAAAATGCCTTCCATCGCATAACTCATTCTTTAAATTAGATTTAATTATACATCACTAACATTTTTTTCCTCGTTGAATCATTGATGCCATCGCAAAGAAGCCCTTTTTATTTAGATCACGTCCCATACTTATATAGTACAAAATAACTAACCATAGTTTTAAATTGGAGTCGCCTTCTAATCCAAAACTGCTTGAAATTCTTCGCACTCCGTTGCCGAACAAAATTTCATCCCACTATCTTAAATTAAAGACAAGCCCAGTAGCACGAACGAAAATCCATTCTCGAGCGTTCTGTTCATTGCTTTTCGTTATCGTAGAACATCCTGGTAACCGCGTACGAACGTCTCGTCTTATCAGTTCCGTGAAACGACGTTCTAACTTCAAATTCTCTCTCTCTTTCCTCACTCTCTCTCTCTCCTTGCCGCCCTCTCTTTCTCTTTGAAAATGCGTGCACTGCATCCCGAAGATATTGTTTCCTATTGCATTTCTGCTTCATATTTGAATTTAAATTTATGTGTGTTCTTGTAAAATAGATAAACAATACAGAAAATACTTACTTGGTGGCAATACTTTGTACGATTGTCTCTATCTTATTCAACGATTAAATAATTTATAACAATGCATCTCATTATTTTCTATTTTTGCTTATATCGTGCATTGCAGAGAGAGAGAGAGAGAGAGAGAGAGAGAGAGAGAGAGAGAGAGCTCGAAAATGATGTTATTCAAAATGTATGAAACTCAAAATTAGAATCCGCTCTATTCGTGGAATTATTCTTTTAATTCAATTATAGGGTCGTTCAAAATCATCATTCGAATACGTAATTACTCAATTATTCTAATGGACGGTGAATATAAGCATTTTCGATGCGCACGAAAGCCCATAACTGCGCTCAATAGCGAAGCTGAATGGAATTACAAAATTTTAATTTCGAAGCTAACGCACAATTTGAAAATAATTTGATACGCAATTAGAAAGTTTATTATATTCATTATCGACGACAGATATAACAATAATATTGGATCCTAAATCACAGGAAAATCAATAAATATTGATGGCTCGGGCAAACGTTCAGAGATTTTGATCGGGGAATAAATTTGCATATTTCCATCAATATAATCGACGGCGAAATATTTCCCGCCGCGAGATTTATGTTAGTTCCCTAAAATGGTCCTTAATTTACGAGGCTAGTCCGCTTGCGCGAGCTTGCGCGCGCTCCGATTGATGAAATTCTTCCCCGAGAGTATAAAATATAATTTAAATAATAGCCTTCGATTATATTCGATGAATATTCAGCTGCCGCCGCGATATCGGAATATTCAAATGTTAGTCGGATGCCGGGTCGCGCTCGAGCGCAATCGAAGCGCAGAATATATTCGAATGCTCAACGCTAATAGCTTTCGTTCTTGGAATATCACGTTGTCGGAAAGATTAGTCTCTCCGCGGGGGCGCGTATCATCGAATTCGTCATATCCCGATAAATCGATGCAGCCCGCAGGCCGAATCTTAGTCGCGTAGTGCGCGCACATTCGATACACACGCGTCTGCACGGGAAGCGTAGCGGTGAGTTAAGAGTCTCGGTAAGGGGTATAAAATAAAAAGGCAGGGCCAGGACTGGCGGCCGTCGCTGGCCGTGCACTTGGCCATTCGGCTATATTCCGGCGCTCGAGCGGCGTCCCGCGTCGGCAGCTCCCTTTAGCGAGCAGAGCTACGACGACGACGACGCCGTGGATTTATAGCGTCGGGCCGATCGTTTTGTATCGTTATTCGAAAGTCCAGCGGTGGTGCGGCGGCCGTGCGCTCCCGAGAAAGGAACGCAGGGGTCGAGGGGGAGGCAGGCACAGTACAAATGGCCGCGGATACTGATTAAAAAGTTTTTCCTCTCGCCCGCCGTCTGCCTCGCCCACACACGCACACACACACACGCGCGCGTACACGCCGGCTACTAGAAAGGCTGGCGCTGCCTCCGCTACCTTCGATTCACGATGTGCAGGAGCAAAAAGCGGAGCAAGGAGAGGGAAGCAAAGCGAGGAAAAAGAGCAGAGCAGAGCGCGGGAGGAGGCTAGCGGCCAGATATATATACGAAACGGAGCAAAGGGGATGGGAGAGAGAATGTCCTCGGGCGGGGAAGGAGCCGCTCTCTGCTTTTTTCCTTCTATTGCTCGTGTTGTGTGCCAGCCACTTTTATTCTTCTCCTACCTTTAC
>UELU01132581.1:4581-15514 GCA_900490025.1 Megastigmus dorsalis
CGCGAGAACAGTACGACGGTTTTAATAACACATGAACTGTAAACAGTTGAACTCGTGAAGAGTCGACTATAAAAACAACACGCTGCTGCGCACGGGATAATGCAGATCGGCTGTACGTCAATTACTTTTATAAATCACTTTTTTAACAATAATCATTGTTATTTCACTTTTAAATTAAAGGTTAATTATTTTACTAATTTATTAAATGCTATTTTACTCTGTCTAAGTCAAAATATGTCCAAAGTCGAAGTATCATCGAGTAGCATCGCTTGATTACTGAAATTCAATTAAGCCAATAAATAATTACAAATAATTAATTCTGGCATAGTAACTTTGTTGATTTTAATTTAGTTGAAATTATCGACGCATAAAAAGAATTTTTTGTTACTACTTTTTTTCGCGTTTTTTTAATTATTTTAAATTTCCCTCTCCTCGGGAGCCGCTTTTGGCTACGCTGCCCGCGTCGAGCGTACAACCGCGTCCGCTGAATACAATCAAAAATCCTCAGCCAGGTCCGTCTACAATTTAAAGCTATCTACTTCTAGCCGCATTCCTGTCATAATGTTAAATTCTTTTGATTTTGGAAAATCACCTATAGACGCTATGATAGACTCAGGCGCGTAGCCTAATGTCATAAAAATCTCGGCCGCACGACCCGATATTTTATGTTATGAAGAAAATGCACCTATACTTAGAGGGGTATCCGGTCATGGAGTCTATTCGTACAGACGCGTTTACGTTGATCTTTTCGGAAAACCTACCGAATTTGTAGTAGTAAATGACCAGTTCCCAATTCAACCTGCCACTATTCTGGGATCTCAATTTTTTGATGAACGAAACGCTGTTATTGATTACTCAGCAAATAAACTCTCATTTGAAATTTTTTCGTTACCTTTTAATACCCGTAAATTTCACAAAATTTCTCCACGCTCTGCAATTCTTATTAAATGTAAACTCAATAAAGGGGAAAGCTTAAAATCTGGTTACCTAAAAAGTTTTGACTTGAACGTTGATCGCGTCACTTTGCAACCTGGAATATACGAAAACTAAAACGGTTATGCTTACGTAAAATTCTATAATCGCAACAATTACGAAATAGAGTTAGCAGTACCATCAATTGATCTCTTAGCAACTTATCAATCTTCATGTGATAATAATTCTGATCTACCCTTTAACAAGCACTCTATCACAACCAAAAATGAGAGAAAGCAGGAATCTCTCGCTGATACGCTTGATATCGACACCCCAAATAAAGAAGCAAATTCTGGTAATCATCTCAATAAATCAGACTCTCTGTCTGATCTCTTGCAAAATCTGATATCTCTTAGCATATCCTCGTCATATTTACCACGTCGCCCTCGTTCAAGCTCTCTTACATCGGAAGACACCTTGGTTAGCAATCGATCTATCTCAGAATCTCGCTTTAGCTCTTCTAATCTCTCCTTGGTCGCTAATCAAGCTTCGCTCTCTCTCGATACCCTTCTTGAACCTTTCGCGAATAAACTTGATCTCTTCCCTTGCACATGGCATTGTAGCGATCTTAATTTTGCCTTTGATTCAGATTTCGCCCACCCCGAAACCGATGCTTCTCTCTCTGAAATGAACACCCTTATCAATGAAATCAGCGAAACTGCAAACAACCTTACTCTCAATTATGAAGACTGCTCTCTCAAGGATCTTTATATTCATCACATCCAAGGAAGCTTATCATTAGATAATAATTCAGGACTTTATGAACTCGGATAAATTAGTAATACGTCTCAAGGTCCACGAGTCCAATATGACAATGGTATCTTACAATCTATACACAATCTCAAGGATTCTCGAATTTCTCTTCATAGAAAAAAAAAATGTAAAATTTACATACTCGATCGAACAGCGTAAAGACATCCTCCTGGATATTATGGCTACAGATCATATGGATTCCGATACACTTGATAGATTTAACAAAATTCTCGATAAAACTGCTGACGTATTTTTACTCCCTAACGAACCATTACCTTACAATAACTTAGTCGAACATAAAATCGAACTTTACGATAACGTACCTTTTAACATCAAACAATATCCCATTCCGGAAAAATTGCAAAGCGTAGTTAAGGAACAAATTCTTAAGATGCTAGGCGAAAGTATTATTGAAGTAAGCGATAGTCCTTACAATTCACCTATATGGGTTGTTCCAAAAAAGGACGACTCCCTCGGTAATAAGCAATGGCGTGTAGTACTTGATTTTCGAGTTCTTAATTCAAAAACTATACCATTTATTTATCCAATTCCTAATATTATTCATATTCTTGAACAATTAGGTGGTCAAAATATCTACTCGGTTTTAGATATGTCTTCCGGTTTTCATACCATACCTCTTCGTAAAGAAGATAGAGCAAAGACTGCTTTTTCGACACATTTGGTCACTTTCAATTTAAGCGTATGACATTTGGCCTACGGAATACCCCCTCTTCCTTTATGGAATTAATTAACAAGGTAGCTAAACAAATTAAAGGAAATTTTGCTTTCTTTGATGACTTCATTTTATCGGCTAAAAATCTCGACGCTCACGATATCAAATTTCTAGATCTCGCAAAAAGAATGAGGGATGCACTAATGAGATTTAACCCTTATAAGTCTCAGCTGTATAAAAGGCAAGTAAAGTTTTTGGGACACGTAATAGCTCCAGACGGTATCAAACCCGACCCTGCTAAAGTTCACGCCATCGTTAACTTCCCAAAACCAGACTCTCCTAAGCGGATTAAAGAATTTCTAGGTATCTGCGGTTAATATAGACGCCATATTCCAAATTTTTCAAAGTTATCGAAACCCTTAGCAACGCTTCTAAAAAAGAATGTTAACTTTACCTGGGATAACTCTCAAAATTCCGCCTTTGAAGAACTTAAATCTATCATTTCTACGGAACCTATTTTACAACACCCTGATTTCACACAAGTCGCACATATTATTCAGTGCGAACCAGTTAGTTGTATGCATAGACAAACTAACTTTTGCTTCGACGAACTTCCCGTCACATGCGGCAACCATTCCCGTTTTCTAAAACCCAATACCCACATTATCATACCTTTAGGTACTCCAAAAGAATGTAACTTTATTGTACCGCCTATGTTTAACATAGATGGCACATGGGTTAAGTACATACCAAATGCCACCATCGCTCAGGCTCCCCAAATTTTGTAACCTCTCGAGACCCCTACATGTAATTATAAAGATATTCCAAATTTTTTGACTTCCGGACTCTATCCACTGACTGACTTAGGTAGACTCCACGGACATTTTATGTTTCCGCTTAAACATTCAGTGCTCGTACAGTCAGTAGTAAACAGACTCGAATCAAAATCTCATCTCATGGAAAATGGCAACTTTGAAAACCTGGTAAACGACAGTAATTTTGAAAAACTCACTCAATCATATTTCGATTGACCCTTTTCAGAATTTTTACAATTTGGTACTGTATGTGCCGGCATAATGAGAATAATGAACATCTTTCATATCTTAAGATTGGTAGTAGAAACCATTATTCATGTATACACCTTGTATACCATTTATAGATGGAGCATCAAGCTTCATGGTTCTATCTTCGGTTATATTACTAATTTACTTGTACACCGATCTTACCGATTTCCCGATCATACTCATCGACAACGCACTCGCGGAAATACTGAAACACAAAACATAACTCTAAACAGACGTACTCGTAGCCTAGATCGCAGCATTGAAGAATTAGAATCCCGCTTATTATACCGCCGTAATAATTAAACAAGATCTGAGCCAACCCTTATACTTGTGCTTTCCAGCGATATTTGATGATCGATTGTAATTCTATCCTAGATTAGTCACAAATAACGAGAGGGAACGACCCTAACCATTATGGAAATAGTCTAATTAATAGGAAAAATTTGCGCTACCGATGAAATTTAAATTTTTTTATAATGTTTGTTTAAACATAACTTTAAAACAAATGGTGACAGCGGCCTACTTGCTTATTTTTATGATTTAATCAATATACCACTTATGTAAAAAACTTTGTCATGTATGAGATCCAAGAAAACTGTAACTCATCACATACGAGGAATCCGTTGATTTAATATCTGTATTGTAAATTATTTTTCATTCTAAAGACATGATCTTAACCTTTAAAATGTCAATTATAAATTCTATTGACCTTTATATTAATACCTCTTATATCAATTTTAATAAAATAATTTAATTTTAACTAACCTTATTATATCTTACGAGGAAAATACTTTGCAATAGCTAATTGCGTATTTTGTATTTAATATCTTATATTTAGAACTAAATTGTAATAAGCGACTTATCATTTTTCTTTTTTTTCTAAAGTAAAGTTCTCAAATTCACTTGTACTTTAGTCTTAAGGGGTGAAGTGTTACGGCATGCTTAATATCTTATATATAATTCCACATCCAGAGAATTCTCGGGGTTAGCTGTTTGTCAAAGCTTGCATTTTTGCGCCGTGGAACATCCAGCTGTAGCGCGGCGATCGAGAGATAGCGCAGTAACACCTTCACGAAAATGCAAGTCTGCATTTTTTCCTCCGTTTAGCGTCCACAAACTAACAACGCGACTGCAAGAGCGACGCGTAAGAATTCTCTCGATGTGAGGACTTCCACTCCGAAAAGAGCGCATGCATTCCATCTACGACCACTCTACCGCTCACACGCTACTTTTATCTACAACTCAATAAACTTATTTATACTCAATTTAAATTAGAATCATTATTTTAATACCCTATCCATCTTGGACGTAACAATGTGCAATTGTAATTTTAACTGTTTAATTAATAAATGAACTTAAAATGTATTCTTTGTAAACCTTTTTCGATCTGCCAATAAAGTACAAAGCTGTTCATTAAGAACTCAAAATATGAGTACAAAATGAATGCAAAATTTATTCCTAATATATACTTATATATTTGTTTCTACACTAAATGAAGAGTAAATGAACATAAAATGTATTCTTAATGAATACTTTTTTTAGTCTGCCATTGAAATGTAAAAATGATACATAAATAATTCAAAACCTAAGTACAAAATCAATGACAAAAGTATTCTTAATGTATACTTTTTATGTACTTGTTTGTATGTTGCGAAATTATAAAATATTTTTTGAGTTCACAAAGAGTTCATTTGCACTGACATATTCTGTTTAACTGGAGAATACTTAATGAACACAAGATGATCAATTTGTCTTATTCTTTAGGAATTCAGGAAAATTTCATGAATTCAAAAAGAATTTATTTTTAATTGGTCTTGCCGTCTGGGGTATACGGTCCTATGTCCACGACGTCCCTTGGTGGAGCAAATTTTTATGTGTCATTCATTGACGACGCCACTGGATACAAGATTGTATACACGATTAAGCATAAATCTGATGGGTCAGATCGGTTTGTTCAGTATGAGAAAATGATCAAGAACAAGTTTAGAAAAACAATGAATTTTGCGCAGCGACAATAGAAGGGAGTATGTAAATAAGAAGATGAAGAAGTACATGAAGTCTGCTGGTATCGTGCATGAATGTTCTGCTCCGTATACGCCAGAACAGAATGGCAAAGCTGAACGCGTTAATCGCACAATAGTTGAGTGTGCACAAACACTTCTGGAGTCGACTGATCTGCCACGCTGTTTATCGGCGGAAGCAGTAAACACCGCTGTCTATGTATTAAACAGAGTCTCAACACCTGTTAAAGACAAGAACAGGACTTCATATGAGTTGTGGAACAACAAAAAGCCTGACGTGAGTCATCTTCGTGTTTTTGGAAACATCGCTTATAAACACGTGCCCTCCATTTTTACTAAGAAGTTTGATGCACGTGCAACGAAGATGATCCTGGTCGGATATGAAGAGGAATCGACCAATTATAAGCTTTATTGTCCAGAAATGAAAAGAGTTTCCAGGTACGTAGTGTTCAACGAACAAGCTTTCGCAGGTGCAGTGGAGTTGTCAAACAAGGAGGTCGACGGCGAGTCACTGTTTATTCCAGAAAATGATGTTAAAGATGAACTGGTCATTCAGAAAGATGTCAAGCAGATCGTTTAGACTGAGAATCTTGTTGAGCAGACAGGTATCACCGAGGAAATTGCGCAATAGAAATGAAATGAAGTCACCCGACAGATATGTTGCTCTTGTTGCAGGTGTTCACGTTCCAGATACTTTCTTGGAAGCTACACAGGGTCCCGATGCAGAGAAGTGGCGGAAGGCCATCTCAGATAAACTGGCAGTGCATAAAAGAAATGGTACATGGTCCATCGTTCCTCGCGAAAAAGGCATGAGGTCGATAGATTCAAAATGGGTGTTCAATGTCATTCAAAACACCGAGTCCGAAGCTCCTCGCTTCAAGGTCAGACTATGCGCTAGAGGATTCATGCAGCAAGAAGGATTGGACTATACTGAAACATTTTCACCTGTCGTGAGGTACGACTCTCTGAGGGTGTTTCTGGCATTCGGCACACAGTTGGATTTAGAGATGAAATCGTTAGACGTCAGCACGGCGGTTTTATATGGTTATCTGGAAGAAACCATGTACATTGAGGTTCCAGAAGATGTTATTGTAGTGTTTGTGTTAAAGAGATCTTTGTATGGTCTCAAACAAGCACCTCGGTACTGGAACGCAAAGTTCAAAAAGTTTTTGTGTAAATATAATTTTAAGGAATGTGAGACTGATAAATGTATTTTTGTGGGAAATTTCGAGGGGCATAAGACATATCTGGCACTTTTTGTAGATGATGGTGAATCAATAGAAGTTGTTGATAAAGTTTTAGATGAACTTGGTTCCGAGTATAACTCAAGATTTACCATATCTATAAACCATTATATATAAACCAAATCTTGTGTAAGTTTGGTATGAGTGAGTCGAATGAACTGAGTGTTGCGACAGATCCAAATGTGATTCTACATGTTTCGGAGGATGGCCGATTTTTGAGAGATGTTCCATATCGTGAAGCTGCCGAATCACTTATATTTTTCAGTATTGTTTTTAGACCTGATATTTCATATATTGTCAATGTTTTAAGCAGATATCTAAACTGTTGCGATATTAATCACTGGAACGCAGTGAAATGTGTATTTTCTTATTTACCTAGGTATTTTATACAAGAAGAATGGAAATGAGTGTGTTTTAGCTGGTTATTCTGATGCAGACTTTGCTGCTGATATAGATACTAGAAGATCTAAGAGTGGGTATGTTTTCTGTATGAGTGGAGGTCCAGTTACCTGGAGCTCACAGCGACAGAGTTTAGTTACTCTCAACACAACTGAATCTGAATATGTAGCTGCGTCTACTGCCGCGAGAGATCTGTGGTCTGAGAAAGCTTCTAAGTGATATCGTGGTTCGGTGTGCTTCAGATACTATTTTATTTGTTGATAATTTAAGTTCTATTACGCTCGCAAAGACTCCTCAGTATCACAAGATGACGACGCACATTGATGTCCGATACTACTTTCTTAAAGAGAAAGTTAAATCTAAAGAAATTGAGATAGAGCATGATTGTTTAGAGAACTAAAAAGCTGATATTTTAACTAAGGCTTTAAATCGGAATAGATTTGATCATTTATGTGATATCCTAGGCCTTTTTAGAAAAGAATAGGTATGTTGTAATATGAATTTTTATTTCAATATATGAATATACGAAAGTGCAAAATCGGCGGAAGTGTTAGGTTGAATAAGAATTTGAATTTCGTATGCAACCGCCATGAGTAAGAGAGGGAGCTTGCTGTCTCTGTCTAGTGCCGCATCGCTGTTGTCTTTCGAGCGCTTCGATTAAGTCAGTTAACCACGAGAGCGTGCTCCCATAAACTTGTGCGTCGTTATATGCCTTTGTTGCAATAAATGCTATTTTCTTTTATCTACTTCACTTATAGTGGTTTCATTTACTACAAGTCATCATTCTACTGAATATACTTAACAAATACAGAAAAGGTGGATTACAGCAATAATACTGTGAATGCTTATTAAAATTATTGAAATCATTGAGAATTTTCATTTTCAAATTTCATTATACCCTTGGAACGATTAAATTATTGTACATTCATCCTTCAAAGCACTCGTCACTTTGTATATTAATATGGTTTGATTTCGGTTTTGTATACGAGTCAATCTTTTATTGATGGTTTAATACATCTACGTTTTGGCGACTATTTTGCCGCCCTTTTCAAGTCTACATTACAATTTATAATTATTATACATATTGGTATATATTTACACACTATCTTACATATATTTTTTATTTTAATGAATTTACCTTAATATTTACATCAATACTCGTCAGATCTATACATTATTACCAAATTGGTAAACGTCAACCGTCTCTATTTATAAATCAAAACACAAAAAACCAACATAAGTGAATATATAATTTTATAATTTTTAAGTATTTACAAAGAAGTTGAAGAAAAAACATCTGAATATCTCTCACCTACTGCTCCTTTTTTCCATGAACTTGATAACCGATATTGATATTGATATTAAAAGTTTATCTTTAGTCAACACTATAAAATTGTAAAAGGTACAAACACAAAGGTATATAGGACTGCACTACACTAAACACGAATAAAAACAAGGATGAACCAGTAAAAAGAAAAAAATCAGTCTTATATAGTTATCACAACATCGAGCAATTATCGATGTACTGACTAGAATCAAAATTTAAAACCAATACTTTAATTTTCGCCATCTATCAGCTATATTAGTAATTACTAATTAATATGTGTCGATATTATCAATATCTTAATTATCTTCATTCAGTCAATTCACTATTATTTAAATTAGCTGTATAAGAGAACACAAGTTAAGAGACCATTACCTATGATTTTTTCACCCTACGTTAGATTCTATTATGCAGTGGGCCATAAGATCTATGCAGATTTCTAGTGTCTTCTTTTTTATTAATTGGATTCTGCTGTACGTGTATGTTAAGCATTTCTGATAAGATTCTTCTATGCCACTTAGTGTCTTTATCTAGTATTTTCACATTTTCAAAGTCAAATATATGATTTTGTGTTTCCAGATGTTTATTTATTACTAAAGTTGTATCTTGTTTGTGACTATTTTTTTCATGTTCAATAATGCGGATGGAAACTTTTCTCTTTATTTCACCAATATAGCTGGCATCACAATCTTTGCATTGTATTTTATAAACTACATTGTTCTGTTCATTCTTATCAGTCCTATCCTTGCTCTTTTTTGTAATATTACTCCAATTGTTAAATATTTTTGGTACTGTCTGTATGGAATGTCTTTTCGGCTTTTTTTGAGATGTTTTCATAAAGTTTATTCACATATGGTATTCTCATTCTAATGAGCGTGCGTTGTCTTACTCGATTGTTGTTTGCATCTGTTATTTTTGACTGTTCTTCATTGTCAGTGTTTAGAATATATTCTTTTCTTTGTATTAAACTCTATAAATTTCTTTGGATAATTATTATTTTTCAAAAATTGCTTTACAAGTGTAGTGTTCTTTTTGTGAAACTGTTTATCAGCCAATAATACTGCTTTATCGACTAGAGAATAAAGCATACCTTTCTTATGTGATACTGGATGACTAGAATTAAAATTAAGAAATCGACCGGAAAAGGTAGATTTATGGTACTAATCTGTAATAAGTTTATCTTTTTGTTTAATAATTTTTAACTCTAAAAATTTAAGTATGTTATCTTTTTCAAATTCATGTGTAAACTTCAATCTATCATCATATGAATTAAAAACATCTAACATATAGTTAATTTTATTTTTTGGAATTATTGTAAATATATCATCAACGTATCTAACATAAAAAAGCGGTCTAAAATCCAATCTACCTACACACTCCTGTTCAAGATCATCCATCACCATATCTGCAAAACCAGGAGATACAGGTGAACGCATTGGTCTACCATATGCTTGTGAATAGTATTTATTATTAAATGTGAAGACAGTATTATTCATAAGAAATTCTATGGCCTCCAGAAAGTCAACTAAAGGAATATTATAATTTTTCATGATATGCATATATCTTTTTTCAACAGATTTTAATACCAGTTCTTTACTTATATTGGTAAATAATGAAACTGCATCCACACTGACTAAACAATGGTCTTCCGGAATTTTGATTTGATTGATTTTTTCTATTAAGTCTAAGCTGTTTTTTATATAAGATTTTGGTTTAGGAATTGAATTCGAAAGAATGTTATCTATGATTTTTGCAAATTGAAAGGTTGGAAAGCCAGTATACGAGACTATTGGTCTTAATGGTGCATCTATTTTGTGTCTTTCATGTTTTTGTCAATGATATTACGAGGTTTCTCTGTCTTTTCTATAAAATTCTAAGTGTAATTCTATTATAAAAATGATATATTCATAGTCAGAGAACGTAATTTTTTCAAACAACTTTATTAACTCCATGTTGTGTATTATCCATGTTATGTAAATAATATACAATATTCTTTTGTAACATCGCCCCATAACGCATCAAAATATATTTATATAGAATCAATTACAAAATTACAATGTAGAGCGAGTCATGAAGTAGCACGAATACATTTCGATATTCATCATATAGGCCTCTACATCGGACACAATGAGGGAGGAATCATAGTTTTGGAATTTCTAGAAAAGAGGAGGGTGAATGTTAGATACGGAGTCCGGGTATACGAAGGCACAAAGGTGCATTAGGATCTTGCCTGATTGGTTAGTCTTCCTAACGCTACTACCATATATGGTTATCATTCTTGGGCAAAAATGCAAATGACATCCGGTGGCGCATTTCTCCTGTACTTGAACTGCGTAAATTCGTAGCTAGCTGCACATATACTTTTTATAATGGTTGCTTGCGCCGGCGGATCACGGAAGCATGCCCATCGTGAGTCAGCTGGTGATTGTAGGTAACTGGAAACAGCTTAGGGAGTTATCCTGTGATGAGGTAAGGTGCAAGGC
>UELU01132592.1:0-27457 GCA_900490025.1 Megastigmus dorsalis
GTTAAGGAGTACCTCTTCGAACTCGATTAACATATCTATGTGTTAATTTATTATGTGCCGTCCCATATACACCTTTCTTTTATTGGTATGAGTGTATTTAAGGGATGAGTGAGAGGAGTGAATGATACATTGGTAGTGTGAATGTGCTTAATTTTAACTCCTTGACTGATAGATATTAAGACATTATTATATTTAAATTTATTTGCTTCGAACTAATTGTTCTATACTAACCGCACACTGTGATATCACTATTAACTATAAGACTGACTTACTGTGATAATTCTCTAGTATTTAAGATTCTGTAATAGCGACTGTGATATCACCGCCGAATTAGTGTGCAATATTTTATATTTTATATTTTATATTTTATATTTTATATTTTACAGTATTTTATTATATTTTACCCAATTTAATTATGTATTACTACATTTTTGTACAATTTTGTAAGAAACTTGCAAATAAATTCATATCTATCTATCTATCTATCTCTCGCTGGCATCGACATGGCGCGGCTGCGCAGCGTGAGCTATCGCGCTCTCCGCCTCACACGTCCGTCCGTCGTTGCTGAGCGCACTCTCCTTATCTCTCTCGCCGCTCGCCTCTCCCATGTCGGCTGACAGGGGCGCGCTTCTCTCTCGCACTCACGGCGCTCTCTCTCTCTCTCGCACTCACGGCGCTCTCTCTCTCTCTACCGGCTCGGTGTCTCGTTGACGCTGCTGCTGGTGCTCTCGCGTACTTTCTCTCGCGGCCGCCTCGACGCTGAGCCCGGCGCTCGCTCTCTCCGCGCCGCGCTGTGTAGCGTAGTGCCGTACTGTGTGGTGCTGGTGGACCTCGTGGCCGTGCTCTCTCCTCCTCGCCATGAAAACATAACCCAAAAATCCCATCCATTAGCCTCTTTCCTCCTTCTATTCTTCCGGCTGGTGCACGAGGTAGTTGCTGGATCGTCGTCGAGGCTTCGTTCGCTTTTTTCCCGCCCTGGCATTCCCTTGGGACAGGTTTGCACCGTCACAAACTTTTCTTTTAAATATCTATAAATATCCTAAGGATGGTTTTTAGCAATTAAAATGGAGAGCGATGACGCGATTCTGACTTCGGATTCGAGTTCAGCGTGTCAAAATACATAAGAATACATATTTCTGGTCTTAGGAACAAACAACTTTTTTTTTCTATATTATTTTATTATTAACAATATCATAGATAAATTTAACAAATTTTTCCTCAAAAAGCTTCTAAGGTGGTTCCGTTTCCGTAAAAACGTATCGATGCCAGCATATTCTCGTCGAGATTAACCGTAGAGAGAAAAAAATGATCGTCGCGAGAGAATGCCTTCTAAAGAAGAGTACAATATAATTGTGTATCGCGCAGCGCAATGGCGATTAAGAAGAGTCGCGATAAAGAATAAAACGATGGGGTGGGAGAGAGCCGAGTAAATAAAGAACGTGCAGAGGAAAAATAATGTGTAAAAGCGAATGACGCCCGTTTAGACGATTTTGGGTCTACCCCTCCATTCAGCTAACTCGTGAACGCTGGTGGAGCTTAAATTGCGTTTTAAGTGTACGCTCGTTATCCAAGTTAATTTACTTTTAGATCGTTAATTTTCAGTTATGAATTCATTTCTTCGTGCAAAAAAAACTGTCTTGTTCTTTCACAACCTTATCCCTTTCGCTTAAGGAAATTTAATGTCGCATATAAGAATTTATACATGTACAGAGAGATAGTATATCAAAATTCATTAAATGTGAATGAGTTAAATTTATAAATACCTAATTTTGAACGCATTTATTTGATTGTGCTAAAATATAGGACAATACCAACATCATTTTTTTAGTAAATATATTATTTTTTGCACTTGTTCTAAGTATAAACGCATATTATATACTTATTAATACAATAAGACTATTCAATTTTAATTTTACTTTTAAAAATGGTTATATTAAACGTTTTTTTATAACTCATCCATCTATTTTTTGATTTGAAAACTGTTTAAATTAATTGGATATTATTAAAAATTGATATTATGTAAATAATTTATACTGTCAAATACATGAACTTTTTTTATCCAGTGACATTTCGACTTATAATTTTAAATTATAAATGGTACAACTTCGTTAAAAAAAATGAATTTCGCATTGTAAATTTGTACTCAGAAAGTCATTGATTGATAATTTATTAAAATTTATTGAATAATTCTAAAAATATTAAGTGGAATAATTGTTAATAGTATTTTTTGATAATTCATTCAGGGAACAATAATTTTTAAAATTTTCTAAAATTATAAAGTAAGTTTCGATTTAGTTGCAATTTTGTTGCAAAACGATTGTGAATTATTAAACCTTTTTACTTTCTTAATATTTATTATGACGATGAATGGAAAATATTCTGTTTCAATTAGCGGCTTGATATATGTTGCGTATTGCATAAAACTGTTATGATTTGAAAATTCATTATGGCTATTTATTTTTAAATTTATTACAAAACGAACTAATTTTCTAGTAGACCGAGTTAACATTCCACTAGTGGTTCTTACTTCCGCGATACGGCAAGCCCGCACACGTACTTGTCGTCAGAACCAGGAAAGAAAATGAAAATTTATTATGGCTTGTTACAATCGGCATCTAAATATATAATATATTCCAATGCAGAAAGGTAAACACAACCGGAATCTCTTACACGCGCGTAAAATAAAAATGAAAAAAATCGTTGCGCCCCTTCATGCATTCGCGTTATATGTCGCGCGCGCACCTAACAAAGAAACGAGCGAAAGAAAAAGGAGAGGAGTATCCAGGACCCGCATCATGGATATATAGAAAGTGAAGAAAAATAAGGTAAGTATATAAAATTTTATTGCTCTTTACCGGATATTACAGTCCCAGGGAAATAAAATAAAATGTCTTAGATCAGATGTAAATCAAGTGACAAGCATACGATCCAAGTCTTTTTTTTAATTCTCATTGTGTGTATCGGTATAATACAGGCCTAATAAAAAATGCCTCATATTGTATATCGCATGTTTGTCACTTTTGGCTTCGTCTCGAGCAACAATTTCCATACGATCTACGACCATTCTTATTTTACTACCCAAGATATATTTTCTGTCTAATGGAGCCGAAATTACTCCTTTTCCGAACCGGCGGAGTGTGAGAAAGTATTGTTGAAGTTGCAATAGGTGCGTCGTAAACAATTGTACAAATGGTTAATAATGTTAGAACGTATTTATTAAGCTAAAATATAATATTGAGATAATTATAGAATGTCGTGCGTGTGTACAGCTCAGAGGCGACAACAAGACTGCCGAACATCTCTTACAAGTAACAATATCCTGTTAGAAATTTTCACGTTTTTATCGCGAATAAATCGTGAACTTTTTAAGAATTCGCAATTTTTTGCCTAATGTATAGCTAATAATGTCCCATAAACGTCATTATTCTGCTGATAAAATAGACTAATTTCTCGCGAAAGTAAATTATTAAGTGTAGGAATAGTTAGTTAAGCATAGCATATAGTTTAATATTTATAAATAATTCATCATTTAAATAGCAAATATTAGTTAGTAATATAAAATTATTCTTATTATTATTATTATTATATATATTATTACTTCTTACATAATAATGTAAGTAGTAATATACGTGTATACAATAAGTAATATAAGTTAGTGAATATTTTTATAATGTTGAAGAAATTTCTTTTTTATTTCCAATATTTTACATTATTATGATGGTGGGCGAAGCCGTGAGAGGTCTAATGTCGACCATCCTCGGCCCATCTACCAGGCGACTATGCGCGCTGAGAAGGTGGAACGCACGCGGTACTGTAGCTCGCTAGAGACAACTCGTAGGGGAGAGCGGGGCACCACTGCCAGAAAATGTTTAAAATAGAATAAATAAAAGAAGAAATGGATATCAACTTTCTTTTAAATATTCATGCACTCTTTATTCCTTTAAGAATCGAATACTAATGTTTAAACCCATTTGGGCACGCAGTATTTTTTTTATCTGTTATAAAAGAAAACTGCCAAGCGTGCCTCGCCTATTCTATTAGCAGGGTAACATTGGCAGATCAGCAGGGCACATTTGGCGCGGTCTGGTGGATGTATTTAAGTCCAAGAGAGTTTATTTGTTTGGTTTTTTATATTCCCTAACCATTAAACTAACACTAATAATTTAGATTAAGTCAATTATCAGGACTTAATATTCGCGAAGTGCCACTGCTCTGAAATGCGCGAAAGAGGTTTTGATTCGGCGTCCACAGTGACACAGTGCTTCTCACGTAAAACGTGCCCCGCCTTAGCTACCAGACGTGCCCCGCTAAGCACTCTTTTTGTAATTGATACTAACTTGTTTGTCTTTAATCGCGCAACGAAAAAAAAATTAAATTAAAGTTCGAGAGTTAAGCTTTTTAATGCACACTTCATAATTCTATATCAATATAAATTAATAACTTTAACGCACGACTGAAAACTACTTGCCGCCTGCAAGACGGACCTCTAAATATCAACCCCAATTTATATTAAAAAAATATTTTATTTCTATAAGTTTAAATGCATAAAAAGAAGCGCTCAGAAAAGATCTAGTAATAAAAATAAAAATTCAAAAATATTTTTATTAAATAATAAAATTTTGACTGCCAACGTGACCAAGCTATCCCCTATAGCTGCTCCTACTGCGATGCGCTGCTACCTCTTCATCTCGCATAGTACGCTAGTAACATTTAGCTTAATATGAACTCGGCTTTCCTCTCTCGACGGCGAGGTTTTTCTTTTTCTGCTCTTTTCAAAATTAAATTTTAACGACAATTGATTATTCCCCCTCCCTTTTAATTCTCGTCACGATTTCGGAAGGCTCTCTCTTCCTTTTATATTATGTTAATTTATCAGTATATAGCGATATGTGAAGTGTGATTTATATACTTTTATATGGTTTTATTTTGACTGTTTAGACTGCCTGAGGAGGAGGGTATATATTCACAAGCCCTCGAAACATCAATAAAATCTTGGAAATAAAAAAGAAATTTTGCAGTATTGTATTCCCTGAGGATCAATAAATTCATTCAACATTATGAATAATTAAGGAATAATTAATTCAACATCTTATTATTAGTAAATATTTTATTTAATATCTTTTAATATATAATTAAGTACTAATATATTTTATTTAATAACATTTAATAAGTAATTATTAATTGTTCTTTATATATTTAAACAATATAAAAATCACGAGAGCAAGGAAACTTTGAAGGAAACTCCATTTCTAAGATACGGCAGCTCCGAACGTTATTCAATGGAGTGACGCATGCGCAATACTGCGCCTATCGCTTCGAATTTATAATTTGAATTTTTGATTTTTTAGCAAAAATTTACTCTAAAAATTAGCTAAAAGTTTTATTAAAAATCCTACTAATTATTAGTGAATAGACTAATTTTGCTCGTGAAATTTCTAACAGGGTAACAGACGCATAAGTTAAGGGCGACGCACAAATTTTTCTCGCAAGCACAATCCCGCGTGTGCCAGCATGAACCAATGAGAGCGTCGTTTCAACATCTACCGTCCGCAAGCGTGAGTTTGCGAACCCGATCCCGCGTGCTCACGAAGAACCAATCAGAACGACTTATTCGAGTGTGTGATCCCCACTCCCTAACCTTAAATTTGCGATTTTTTCTGACTGTTTTGTAAAAATATTACAAAAAAGGTTATGAAAACTTCAAGGTGCAGGTCCAAGATTACAACAAGAAAGTGAGACGGCACAATTGAATAAGTCACTCTGATTGGTTCTTCGTGAGCACGCAGGATCGGGTTCGTAAACTCACGCTTACGCGGACGGTAGATGTTGAAGCGACGCTCTCATTAGTTCATGCTGGCACACGTGGGATCGGGCACGCGGGATCGTGCTCGCGGGAAAAGTTTGTGCGTCGCCCTTTACCAAACACGTACAGAAAGAGAGCAGCTCGAACTGCGTCGATTGCGCGCGAGTTTCGTATACATATATACGAAAATTTACATATAACAATAAGTCTTGCTCTCAGACAGTAGGCAAAAATAATATATTTCGAAATGAATGCTAGAAAACGATTTTAATAGGATTTGGACGTTCCCGTCCGAGGAAATCGTGGATGAATAGGTAAGACGAGATTAAATCTATCTCTAACTATTCGGGAAAAGCGCGAGATAAATTCCCAGGTGGAATTAGGTAGAATATCAGGTAAAATTCACAGATCTTGGCAACTAATTACGGAAATACAGAGTTCACGTAGGTCTGGTAAACTTAAAGACACACCACTTTAATTATGATCCCTACCTTAAAGAGACATGTATAGTAACCATCATACAGTCATCGATAAGAATGTCGAGATACGTTTACGTACAGACACCTGGACATGAAAGGTTACGGAGCGCAGTTCCAGAACCTCATACATGCACATATCGAGTGCGACCGAATTATACATCTATAGATCACCATCGGCGACTAAATACCGAATACTAAATTATTTCTTACTACAGTATTTCTTAACGAACCACTAATCACTGATCAAACGGACCTTACGATCTAGATTAATCGGAATACTAAATATATTTATTGTATACTAAAGTAGTATTGCGTACTAAAAAAGTTTTCGATTCAATCGGAAATCCAATCCATGAATACTTCGGATTGATTTGTACGTACAACCAAATTCAAGCCTCTTAAAACAGTGCACATTTTCCAAATTTCAGGGTTTGCCTTTATATACAATAAAATATTACTTTATTATATTGTAATCCATTATTATAACGGTAAATATACAAATGTCATTTAGACACAACGAATATTGTATAAATAAATTATTGTACTGATTGATGACAAAATAAATAAATTATAATATTAAAAGTACACTTACTCCAAAAAATATGCATTCATATCGTACGTTTTATATCAAATGATTTGAACAAGTCATTTTCCAGATATATATTATATAATTCTAAATGCAATGTTTATTGTTTATTTCTAAAATAGTAGTCAACATATGTAGAATTGAATAAGTAAAACAAACTTTAACGTTTCCTTTCGACTCTTTCATGAGAAAAGGAGGTAATTAACCTTTGGATGATTTACATATCAGGTACAAATCACGAGATTTGCAAGTGCTCCTGCATACTGCACTGTGCATGTTGAGCACTTATATTGAAAAAAGCTTTTTGACACTCTGTGCGTATAGTTCGATTTCACGCACGCTTGAATAAAAATGCATGCGGTCAATCAGGCTTCGCACACATCGTGTCAAAAAATATTGTTCGATACACGAATGAGAAGTAGATTTTAACCTCGTGTTACCTTTTCACCCTCGCTATGCTCGGGCGCAAACGTCCACACGAGGATAAAATCACTTTTTCACACTAGTATCGAAAACTACTCTCACAACTTATATCAGCTCGAGTCCAAATATTGTACGCATGAAAACGATTTACAAAGAAAGAAGCTTACCACAAATGGAAGTCGCGAACAATAATTGTTAACACACGTGGCTCAAAGGGTTTCTACTTTTTATGCATTTCCTACATATGTAATGAAAAAAATTAGAGTGGCATAGAAAATCCACCACTGCCTAACAGGCAGGTTTCTTAATTTATCTGCCATACTTCATAAGCGTATTTATCTGTCTCGCCAACGGAAACCCGAGAATGTAACTGCACTCGTTCAAATTCTATTTATATTAACTGCAGTTAATACCTGAATTAAATATTTCTGCGTAACGATGAATATTATTACTTATCCGCTGCTATGAAAACTACAGGCCTAATAAAAAAATGCCTCATATCGCATTCGCATGTTTGTCACTTTCGCCTTCGTCTTGGGCAACAATTTCGTTACGATCTACGACCATTCTTATTTTACTTCCCAAGATATGTATGCTCATTTTCTACCTAATGGGGCCGAAATTACCCCTTTTTCGAACCAGCGGAGTTCGAGAAAGTCGTACTCTCAGACACTGGGCAAATATAATATATTTAGAAATGAGTGCTAGAAAACCGTTTTCGTCCGAGGAAATCGTGAATGAATCGGTAACAGGAGATTAAAATCTATCTCTAACTCTATTCGAGACAAACTCAAGATAAATTCCCAGTTGAAATTAAGTAGGTCTCAGATCTTGGCAACTAATTACGGAAATACAGAGTTCACGTAGGTATGGTAACCTTAAAGACAAATCATCATACAGTCAACGATAAGAATGTCGAGATAGTTCCCTCTGTCATTATTTGTATTGAAGTACATAGTTGTACGTACAACCTGGACATGAAAGGTTACGGAGCGCACTTCCAGGACCTCATACATGCACACATCGAGTACGACCTAATTCTACATCTATAGATCACCATCGGCGACTAAATACCGGATACTACATTATTTGTTACTACAGTATTGCTTAATGAACCCCTCATCACTGATCAAGCGGACCTTACGATCTAGATTAATCGGGATATACTAAATATACTTATTGTGCTCAACGGGACTTTAAATTCAATTATTGAACGCAGTGAGAGTTATTATTCAATAGTGCAATAGTGCACTCGTTGGGAGCTCTTCCGTTCCCCGAAATAGTATTCGATTCAGTCGGAAATCGAATCCATGAACACTTCGGGTTGATTTGTAAGCTAAACCAAATTCAAGCCTTTTGAAACAGTGTGCAATTGTAAATTTTCCAAATTTCAGGGTTTGCCTTTATATACAATAAAATATTACTTTAAATACGAGTATGTACGATGTGTTGTGCAGAATAAAATTTGTTTCTGTTATTCATCTATTGTTTTGATTGGTGCTCAATAATCAGCTGCCGAATGGCACGAAACGTTTGTACAAGATGATGCGTGGAAAATCTTATGCGTAATATTTGTAAACTCATGCATGTGGACAATAGTATGTGTACAATATTTATTTCATTTTATTAATATTTATTTTTTGCCTAGCGGGCCGAAAGTACCACTTTCACGCCCCGGGCGGGTTGGGTTGGGTTGGGTTCGGGTTCGGGTTGGGTTTGAGACAGTGCTAATTTCGGCCTCGCTAGGCAAAAAAATAGTATACACACCATGGGAAGTAAACAAGAATGCCTCAGATCGAATGGAAATTGTCACCCGAGCCGAAGGCGAGGCGACCATTCTTACTTTTCCTCCCTAGGTGTGTAATGTACTATTTTTTCCTGTGTAGAGAGTTAACGTGTACCATGATATATTTTTCTTATTTATAATTGTTACAGAATTCTACGTGTTTAATTTAAAACGCATTGTTCAAAATAAATTGCAGATTGTATAAGACATTTTTCTATTGGTGTACAATAATAATACTGCTTTGCAAAAAGTTAGTGTGTACAATTTTCTATATAACTCTGATGCATAAAAATCGCACCCGTGCACAATAAATTACTTTAATTTCAAGAACGTACGATGTATTGTGTAGAATAGAACTTATTTATATTATATCAGTAAGCCATTGTGTAAGGCTGTTTTGGTTGGTACAAAATAAAATAAATTGAAGAATTATAGCGCGCGTGTGTGATTAGGCGTGGACAATCGTACGTGTAGAATATATTTTATTATTAATTATTTTAGAAAAACTTACAGTGCATAATCCGTTGTGTACAATATTCATTTCTTTTTAATATTAATTATTTTCTGTGTAAAAAGTTAGCGTGTACAATAATATAATTCTTATTAATAATTACTATATAAACTGATGTGTTTAATTAAAAACGCATTGTGCAAAATAAATACCGTTTAAAAACTTGTGTTAATTTAAATTGTGTATAATTCCTATGTGTATGAAACGCACCCTGCCCATTTTGGTCACGTACAAATTTAATGGAAAAATTAGGTTGTACAGAATGAAATATATATTTTATTTAAAAATGAATATAAAAGTGTCAAGATAGGCTATACCAAATTCACGCAATTAAAACCACCACACTGTGTATTGGCTGGAACTAGTGGCACACATAATGTATGCGTATGCGTGCATCATGAAAATGTGAAGCTTATGCTAGACGCTCTTAATTTGAAACACTTAACAAAAAGTACTGATGCACCCTTAGAAGATTATCACGACTGTATAAGAAAAATTGTATGTACTCAACGATCCGATGAATGTTTCTTAGGTGATTGCTTGGATTGCGAGAGTAATTTTTAAAACCTTGAAAAACTTATAACGAATGCTCTGAAAAATCATGGCATTCATAAAATTAAATTTGAATCATGGAAACAAACCGATCGCTGCTCAATTACTTCTGAAACATTAAAAGTTTTTAAGTTTCTTGAAATATTTAAAGATAGATTAGAAAAATTAAGAACCCACGATTTTTTTGCTAAACAACAAGCGGTTTTTGTTAAAAATTTGAAAGAAAATCTTGAAGAGGGAGAGGTAGAAATTTGTTTTGATTTTGCCGAAAATTACGCTTTTGTTATTTAAAATGCAACTCAATCATTTGTGACGTTATCTCCTGATCTCCGGTATCATCGGGAGATTCCGTATTTGGATCCCACCGTTGCCGGATGCTCTCGAGTTCAACTAGGGTTCGGAAAGGAAAGGGGATGCGGTTTTCCTCTAGTGAAAATAAAGCAAGTCGGTCTCATTTAAGGTAACAAAAAGTGGAATATATTCTTAATCATTAAAATATATACAAAACAATTATAAACGATTATTAATTGAGGCTAGCTCGTCTATTCGCCAATATCTGCGAACAAAAAAAGAATACAAAAAAAAGATAAATTTTGAATCTACTGGCGTCACGTATTACGCGCTACTAAACTAACGCGACCCTTATTCGCGGCGGATTTTAGGGTTTGGATCGGAAGGAAAGGATTCGACCGAGGGGCACCTCGGGAGTCCTTGGCGGGAGCTGGACGTATACGAGGGGCACCTCGTATCCGTCTAGCGTACGGGATTCAGGGATGGCGTGGTAAGAGGGACACCTCTATACCGACACACGGAGCATAGGTAAAGAGAGAAGCACCTCTCTTTACTCTTCGGAGAACGCTAGAGCACCTTGGCCGAACTGAGGATCTGCAACCAGCGCGAGTCGATTTCTATCCTCGCGCTGAGTCTGTTTGGGTAGGGAGCGTGCGCGGTGGGATACACGCGAGAGATACGGCAGCGCGAGCTGTGGGTGAGTCGCGCGGTGGGGACTCTCTCTCGGCTCGGCGCTCGTATGCTCGCGTGCATAAGTTGCGCTTGGTTGTGTGCGCGCGTATGTGTGCCAATGCTTGGCGAACGACTAGCAACGACGCGCTGTTGTTGCACATTCCATTGGAATAATAATCAAGCAACTATATTTACAGTTACGGGGTATTATAAAATAAAGGATGAACTTAAACACAAAAGCATAGCTATAATTTCAGATAATGTTAATCATGATACTATTTCGGTATATGAATATCAGAAAATCATTATAAATTATCTTAAAAGTCATCATAAACTTAAAAAAATTTATTCTGTGACTGACGGAGGAGCACAAAATTTTAAAAAAAAGAGTAATTTTCACAATCTTCTTTTTCATGAAAAAGATTTTCAAATTAAAACTGAATGGCATTTTGTTGCCATTGCACATGGAAAAAGTGGATGCGATGGTATAGGTGCAAATTTGAAAAGAGGAGCCCGCAGAGCTAGCTTGCAGCTTACAGGAACTAACAAAATACTTACAGCTTACGATCTATATAATTGGGCACAAAAGTATTGCAAAGAAACGAAAATTTTTTTTAGTAATAAAGAAGCTTATGAAAAAAATTCAAAGAAATTTAAAGTTCGAATCGATAACGCCAAGTTCATCCCAGGTACTTTAAAATATCACACTTTTATTCCAATAGATCGTAAGACTATGAAACTTAAAAAAACATCTTTGGCATCCGAGTACGATTTATTTCCTAAATTACAAAAGTCAAAAATTGTTAAAAAGACTTAAAGAAGCTTTAAAAGCTTAGGAGTATAAATTGTTATGATGGTTAGTCGAGCAGCTAAGAGTTAAGGTCTGCAGCAGTAGCACGCCCGGTGCGCCGCGACTGGTCGAGCGCCTTGTGTTTGTTGAATGATACCTCGATAAAATCAAAAAACCCCTTTCCAGAAAATAGCTATATCGACGTCAAATTTCCTCCTCGTTCGATCTTGCAGGTCAATCAAAATATGAAAAATGCATTTTTTGAGATATACCACATTTTATATTTTTTCAAGCTCAAATTAAGCAAATTTTACAAATCTGATAAGACCATCGGGAAGCTGAAGAAAAAATACATCGAAATCACTTCGTTATGATAATTTCTAGGTGCATTTTAGCCCTTTGAACATGAGGTGAAAACAGCACGATTAAGCGCTCCCGCGCCGCGCTTGGAAAGTTGACGTGAAACGCCTCATATACCATTTTTATGTGTTGCTTGGACAGGGATTGCGGCAAATTTATTAAGTAATGGGAAGACAGTACATACAACTTTTAAATTACCACTTAATATAGCAGAGTGTACCACATGTAATATAAAATCAAACTCAAAAGAAAGTAGAACATTAAAAGAAGTCCAAATTATAATATGGTATGAAATATTTATGACATCTAAATTTGCTTTTAAAGCAGTTGCTCGTCTACTACAAGATATATGCAATGTTAAAAAAATATTTGGTAGTAAAGCTTTACTTGCTTCAGGAGATTTTAAGCAAACATTACCAGTTATCCAACATGGCAGTCGTATTGAAGTTATTGAAAATTCAGTTAAGTACAGTTTTTTGGGCAAATTTTATACGTATGACCCTAAATGAAAATCTTCGAGTATCTGATAATGATAATAATTTTAAACAATGGCTATTAAATATAGGCTAAGGAAAACGTACAAATATATATGAAGAAGAAAATGAATTAGTAGGAATACCTAATGATTTGTTAACAAATGAAAATAACATCATTATAGAAATTTTTGGAAATGAAATAAAGATTAATGACACAAATATAAAAAATAAAGTTATATTGGCTCTCACAAATAATGATGTAATTGATATTAATAATAAAATTTTGAATATAATGGAAGAGCAAATGGTTGAATATTTAAGTGTAGATACAGCAGAAGATGATAATGGAGGAAATTTAGAAGTTATGTTACCTATAGAATTTTTAGATTCACTTACACCTAATGGTCTTCCATCCCGTAAATTACAATTAAAAATTGGTGCTATAGTAATTCTTTTAAGAAATCTAAATTTAAACGAAGGTCATTGCAATTGCACCAGATTATTAATGAAAAAGCTTATGGAATATTCAATCAAAGCAGAAATTTTGAGTGGAAAAAGTATCGGAAAATTGGTTTTAATACCAAGAATAACTTTATCACCATCTAAAGAAGAAATACCATTTAATATGCGTCGAAAACAGTTTCCAATTCGATTAGATTTCGCGATGACGATTAATAAATCACAAGGGTAATCATATAATGAAGTAGGTATCTACGTATCAACCCCAGTCTTTAGCCATGGTCAGTTAGTTACACGTAGCTCTTTCAAGTGCTAAGAGTAGAAAAAATAAAAAAATATTGCTGCTGAACAATGCTAAAGTAGAGAACAGTAAATTAAAGTGTACACACAATATTTACACTAAAAACATTGTATACAATGAAGTGTTATAAAAATACTATTAGAAAATGTTATAAGCAACTGAATGCATGCGCTGAATAAAACGCTGGCAGCAATTTAATAAAAAATAAAATCAAATATAACAAAGAAAAAAAAATTGAAACTGCGCTGCTCATGTATTACAAATGATGCGGCTGCATAACTGCTGTAGAAAAAATAAGCATCAAACACAATTTGTTTTGAATTTATTTAATTAAGGCCTAATAAGAAATTATCATCGATAGGACTCTATTTGGTGTAAAATAAATACGATAAAGATATAATGAAAATTAGTACATATTTATAAATAAGATTAAGAAAAAGTTTAAATAATTGTAATTGATGATTCTGAAAAAAAAACTTTCAAAATTTTACAATTTTTTGACGTTTTTACCTTTAAAAGAAAGATATTAAAATTTCATTATTTGCTTATTTTTAATTAGGTCTTAATGGAATTATTTAATTTAATGTTATATGTAGAATCAAAGAGCCAAAGGAAACTATAAAAAGGAAAACCTTAGCAGCATTCAAAAATATAAAAAAAAAATGAAAAAAATAATAAATTAAAAAAATTCGAAACTGTGTTGCTCATGTATTTGAAATGATGCAACTGCATAACTGCTGTAGCAAAACTAAGCATCCAATACAGAATTTGTTTTGAATTTATCACAGTAGTATTCAAAAATATAAAAAATATCAAATATTGAAAAAAATAATAAAATATGACAAATTGCGCTGGCAATGTGATTTTATTCAGTTGCAGCATAATAATATGCGTCTAAGACAAGATCTATTTAAATTTAAATTCTAGAAGTCTTACTGATGAGTCCAAATAACAGAATCTGGGTCGAAACGCTTTATACACAAAATAAAAAGTAAGCAAAAAAATCAGTGTGACTACTGTGAGTTCGACAGGACATCCTCTTTAAGGATGAGCACTAGGTGTATATATATATATATATATATATAATGGATTATGATTATAATAATAATTGATGGAAATTGGTGGCAGGCTTGTGTAGAACTCGTTCTTTTATTTCTACTTTTTTGTGTTGAATTGAAACACCATAAAGGTATAATCCAATTGTAACGGTAATTTATCCCGGGGAAAATGCCAGCGGATCCGATTCGATCCGGGGTGCGATTCCCCGCGAGATCCGCACCAATGACCTAACTTACCTGTTGGGATTGCCGATTTTCTATTAAAAAGGACGCCTGGCAATCCCCTTTCTCCCGGCTATCTGGACCCTCTCTCCCAGAGGAAGTTCGCCGATAGACGCTGGCGAAACTTGGACGAAAACCCACGACGCCAATCTCCGTACTCTCGCTGCCTCGAACTCAGTTTGACAAAATAGACGGCACCACACTTACGGACGGCACAACGACGGCATGCGAGGGGGAAAAGGAACGTCGCCAAGGGTCACGGAAACGCAACACGATTATTCACTATACTAATAATTGATATTTATTAATTTAAAGAAAAATCCCGGTCTCCCCGACCTCCTTCCCGCTCTACCGGCCACTGTTGTCCTCCTTCTCGTTCCGATGTTGGATGCTCCGCGGTTCTGGGCAATGGCGGCCTAAAAGGGACGCCTAACGCGCGAGAGAGAGATACACGATGGCGCGGGCCTGTCGGACTAATGTCCGCAGCCAGGCCGAATAAGCCCACTTACTTTTGTCCCTCCGCTCGGGGAAACCCTGGACACCAATACTCCGTTGCTCTGGACCTCGCAACTCTCCCAGACACGAAATACTCTAAGGAGAACGAACGGAGCGGCGTCGTCGTCTACACGTGGCGCACCTTCCTCACACACGTGGAAAAATACTCCTAAGCAGTTCAAAAAGAAACAAAGAGCGTCTGGCTGCTACTGCTGCTGTCGACGAAATGGGGCGAGACGAAGCGTCTTCTTCGCCTCGAAGTCCTTCTTCTCCCGGCTTTCTTTGTCGTGGCCTTTGATCATTGGTCGATACAGACCTAGTATCGACCTACTCCAATTACGAGGCCTTGACCCACTTCTCTTATCTTCATTGGCTAGATAAGCCACTAGGGGTCAAGGCTACCACTATTGTCTCCGCCGGTGCCAAATTCGAGTTCGTTAAGAGCTCTTCTGTGATTGGCCACCGGTTAATGCTAGCGCCCCCATCTGCTTGGCCGCTAGTGACTATTAATCTGCCAGCGTGGCTCCAACAGGGAATCTGGTGGCGCGTGCGCTGTCTCTCTCTCCTCTCTCTCTCTCTCTCTCACTCTACCGACAATCTTCTTCGCGCTGCTCTAGCCTAAGCGCGCTCTCTCTCACTCCTACAGGCTTCCATATGCTGCTCTTCTTCGCTCCCTCTCTCTCGTGCCTATAGCACTGGCATGGTGTGCTCTCTCTCGAACTCACATGCCCAGTATAGCGCTCTCTCTTACGCCTATACGTGTGCTACAGCGCGCTCTCTCTCTACCGCCCTGCTCCTATGCTGCGTCTCTCGCTCCTTTTCTTTCGCGCCTATGGTACCGGCATGGTGCGCTCTCTCTCTCGCACCTATACATATGCCATAGCGCGCTCTCTCTTTCTCTACCGGCATATACTATCTCCAGTGCGCGCCATGCGCTAGGAGAGTTGGAGCCGAGAGAGAACGGTAGCCCGTTCCCTCTCCACGCGCCCCACTCTCTCTCTCTCTCTCTCTGGCATCGACGCGGCGTGGCTGCGCGGCGTGAGCTATCGCGCTCTCCGCCTCACACGACCGTTTGTCGTTGCTGAGCACGCTCTACGTCTCGGTGCCGCTGCTATTGGTGGTCTCACGTACTCTCTCCCGCGTGCTCTCTCTCGCGGCCGTCGCGACGATGAGTCCGGGCTCCCTCTCTCCGCACCGCGCTGTGCAGTGCTGTGCCGTGTTGTGGTGTGCTGGGCTCTCTCTCTCTCTCTCTGGTGAAACCTCGTGGCCGTCCTCTCCTTCCCGCTCCAACCAAGAACATAACCCCAAAAACCCATCTATTAGCTTTCCCTTCTCCTTCTATTCTTCCGGCCGGTGCACGAGGTAGTTGGCGGATCATCGTCGAGGCTCCGCTCGCTTTTTTTCCCCTGGCATTTCCCCTTGGTACGGTTTACACCGTCACAAACACCCCCACCCTAAACCGGACCACGCGTAAGCAGTGCGCTGCCGGTTTACTACTCCAAAAATAATTTTAGGTGGGCTTGATGCGCCTCTTTTCTCAAAACAAAAAAAAAACTAAATTTTCGCGAGCCTCGTTCGACGGACCCACGCCATCAACCTCGTTACCAACCGCTTCTTACCACTAACTCTGCACTCCAGATTACTCTCTCCTCACTCGCATACCCTCGCACACTCACTACTCTGTCCCTATCTAATGCCATCACCTCCCTGCTACTACTTCTCACTCACGCAAGCATTCCATCACACATGCTCTCACTGCATTCAGGGGGGCTGACAATACTGGACTGAACTAAGTGGTAGATCCTTCCAGGATCGCAACTTACTGGCGATTTGGTGGGGATCCGCCTCCGACGTTGACTCCCGGCCCTTGACTCCTACTTCTGCCGACAATTCCGTCCCTCTACCGGCCCTCCTTACTCCTCTCCTCTACCGACTTTTCCGCCGACTGTGCCTACTCCGCTCTCCGTCTCCGCTTCTGTCAACAGAAAACCCAACCCAACCCGAACCCGCTTTTATTGCCCTGTTCAGCCGGCAACCGCCCGTAGATTGCCCGCAGCACTCCTTCGCAGACGTCCAGCGGATACGGCTCCAAACTCCTCATCAGTTGGACTGCCGTCACCGCTGGGTCCAACGGGGCCTCCTCCGGGTTTGAGCGTGGTGAAGTAGCCTCCTCACTTACCGGGGCGGTGGGACCCTCGGGCCTCGGTGACTCGTCCCTAGCCCTCCTCTCCCCCTTCGTCCGGCGGGATGAGTCCCCTCTTGCCCCTGGCGAGGCAGTGCGGGGCGCACGGGTGGGGCTCCTCGACCGTCCTTCCTCCTCCCGACGACTTCCCTCCCGGCCCTCTCTTTCCCTACCTCGGGCTGGTGTGGGCGACTCGTCCTGGCGCTGGTGTGGGCGGTGTTCCCGCTCCCTCTCCCGAATCTCTCCTAGCCTCCTGGCGACGTGCGAGCGGTTCGCCTCCTAGCAGCGCGGGCACTCCTCGATGCCCACCCCCCTACGCCCGCAATTGTCGCAGTATAAATTGCGAAGGCGGTCGCACTGCGTTTGGGGATGGCCCCTTTGCCAACAATTAAAACAAACGTAGGGCCGTGGGTCGAGGTTCGGGTTAGTCGGGATGGGCCGCACGCCCCCGAAGATGACGCCCTGCGTCTTCACCTCCAACAGGAGGCAGCACCCTGCACCCCGCGGCTGACTCTCTCTCTCTCTACCGGCCCCGTGCCTTGTGGCACCCTCTCCCTCTCTACCGACCCGCAAGGCTACTCTGTCCGTCTCACCTGCTCTCCCAGCATGGCAACCTCCGCTACCGCCTCGATAGGGCGACGTACTAGGGTTGCCGGCCCTGGTGGGGGCGATGGGGATCGCCTGTCTCCAACAGCGACCGACGACTCATAGACGTCCATTGTTAGTTGGTAGCGAGGGTTGTACCGCCCTGCCTTCTTCCGGCTCCGGCGACTGGCTGGTACCAGCTCCATCAACGCTACTGGCTCCTCTCGGCGCCAATCTCGCCATGTTGGGGAGCTGGGGCCCTTCCAGTCCTCGTCCCAAGCCAGCGGCGTCCCCGGTGATGTCCTGTGGACCGGCAGGAAGGGACTCACGGTGACCCTCCGTCCGTGTAGTCCGCTTCCCTTCTTTAATCCCCCTGGTACGGGGGAGGCCGGCCTCTCGACGGACTCACCGGGGCCCACAAGCTCGGCGAGCTCGGCCACCGCCACTTCGCTCTCGAGCGCTGCCTCGCTCTCCGGAGCCTCCTCCTCGGGGTCCTCCCCCACTTCCTTCGCGAAGTACGCGACCTCGCCGATTGGGGCCACCATGGCCTCCTCCTCTGGCACCACCGGCAGCTTTTTGGGGATCTTGAGGCCTCGGGGTGGGACCGTGAAGGCTGGCCATTCCGTCGCCTCCTTTCCCCACAGCGCCTCCCGCCTTTCCTCCGTGGCCTTGTCTAGGCGCAACGACTGGCGCTGCTCCCTCCTGTGGAGCTCATCCGCCTGCCGGAGTTCCTCCTCCAACTGGTCGGCCCAGCTCAGCCAGGGACTCGGTGGGCAGGGAGGGCGCTTAACGACCGGAGGCGGGGTTGGCTGGGGCTCCTCTGACGCCTCGTCCTCCTTGGCCAATCCGTACCTGGGATAGGGCCGACCCAACATGGACGCGCGGCGTCTTCCAGCTCGCAACATAACCTAGATTAGAGTCAAGACCGGTTAGTACCACCTACGACTTTTCTTCGTTTAGTCCCTTTACCAGAACGACACAGACAACACATGTTAGTTTCTACTTACTACCGACACCGACTGCGCTGGATCTGCCGACCAATCCATGTAAAATTCCTACAAGAACACTTAGGGGTTGGTGGGACGAGTGTCTGGGGGCCTACGTGGGGGGGCCTACTCTCGGGGGAACGAACCTCTTTAACTCCGACACATGGGACTTCGTTATCCTACGACTAACTCCCCCACCCTGGCCTAGAACATATACCGTAGGCGACCGTATATCCATGATCTCGAACGGTCCTTCATATTTAGGGGCAAGTTTGGCATTAAAACTCTGGGCAGCATTTGACAGTACATGTACTCTCCTTAGTACTTTATCCCCGATGTAGAATCTGACGTTCCGCTTGCCCTTTTTCCGAGTGCCTCTCCTGCTTATCCCTGGCCTCGTCCAGGTGTCTCGCAACTAGATCCCTGAGCGCATCTAGCCTCTTCGCTCTCTCTACCCATTCCTCAGGGTCCATCCTCTCTACCGGCACGCTATCTTCTACTTCTCTTCTTAGACTCCTCACTGGCCTTGGATGTCGCCCATAGTTCAAGAAGGCCTGCGATACCTTGGTTGACGATTGGGTTGCGGTGTTGATCGCATGACGAAGCTTGTGGAGGTTCTGATCCCACTCTCGCTGGTCCGTATCGATGAACATCGCGATCATCGTCTTTAAGGTGCGGTTGCTTCTCTCGACTGGGTTGGGTTGGCTTGTGGGTGATACGGTGGAGTGGTCACATGGTTAATCCCGTACTCTTGCAGCACGGACTTCAGCGTTTTGTTATCGAACTCCCGGCCGTTTTCAGAAAGGACGTAATCTGGCGTTTCCCATCTGAACAGTATGAGCTCCTCCAGTGCCCTTGCTACCGACTTTCCATCTGCTTTTGTCAGGGGTTTGATCTCCACCCACCTCGTGAATAGGTCCTGGAATACGGCTAAGTACTTGTGCCGATTCTTGCCCTGAGGAAACTTCATCAGGTCTATTGCTACCACTGCCCACGGCCTCTCGAATATCCTCTGGCCCATCAATCCTAGCTGACCCGACTGCGATACCTTATACCTCTGGCACTGCTGGCATTGGTTGACGAACTGGTGTACGTGATTCCACACGCCTTTCCAGTAGTATTCGCGAGCCACTCGGTCATACGTCTTTTCTCTTCCCAGATGTCCGGCCGATGCCTTATCGTGGGCATCCCGTAACACTCTCTCTCGAAACTGCTCCGGCACTACTAGCCTCCATCCATCTTCCGGCGTGATGATAGGGTCCAGAAGTGCATCCTTCCTATGGCGATACAATAGTCCATTCTCTACCTTCCACTCCGGGTACTTATGGGGTGTCTGAATCACTCCTTTCAGGGTTCTTAGATAGCGGGGATCCTGGACCTCCTCAAATGCGGCTGCCTGCGCTTCTTCCAACTCGAACATTCGTGACAGGGCATCCGGCAGGTGATTAAGCGCTCCTTTCTTGTGCACAATCGTGAAGTCGAACTGCTGTAACTCCAGTAGCCACCTCGCTATCCGGCCTGTCGGTTCCTTTGTCGTCTTCAGCCATTTCAGCGCGCTATGGTCCGTCACAGCCGTGAACCTGTAACCCTCGATGTACGGTCTCCGCTTTTTCACGGCCCACACTAGTGCTAAGCATTCCTTCTCCGTCGTGGTATAGTTTTTCTCTGCCGGCGTAAGTACCCGGCTGACATAGACTATTGGATGCTCGCCATCCTCTCCTTCTTGAGTCAATACCGCTCCCACCACATCGTCAATGGCATCGCACTGTATGGACAATGGCTTTGAAAAATCCGGCCTGGCAAGAACTGGCGCTTCTGTTAGTGCTCTCTTTAACTTGTCGAAAGCCTCTTGCTGTTCCTCTTGCCATTTCCAGGGCATGTCCTTCCTCAACAGCTTGACTAGCGGTACCTTCCATTCGGAGTCCTTCTCGATGAACCTCGAATACCAACCGACCATGCTGAGGAAACGCCTCAGCTGCTTGACTGTCTGTGGCGCTGGGTAGCTAACTACCGGCGCTACATTCTCTGGATCCGGCCGTAGTCCCTCGCTATCCAGTAGAAAACCCAGATACGTCACACTCGAGCAGCAAAACTCGCATTTCTCCTGGTTGATGGACAGATTCGCTCCTCTCAACCTCTGTAACACAACTTCCAGCCAATGTAGGTGTTTCTGAAAGTCCTCGGTGACCAATATTATGTCGTCCAGATATCCAAACACGTAAGACTCTGCCTCCGGGCCGAATAGGGCGTCTATGAGTCTCTGGAACGTCATTGGCGCGTTCGACAGACCGAATGGCATCCTCTTGAACTGCCACAACCCCGATCCTGGCACGGCAAAGGCGGTGTACTTCCGGCTCGTCTTCTCTAACGGCACTTGGAAATATGCCACTCCAAGTCTATTTTGTTTATATATTTCGCTCTTCTCAGTTTGTCCAATATTGAATCCATGTTTGGTATCGGGTAGGCGTCCTTCTTGGTCACCCGATTGAAGTCTCTGTAGTCGATGCAGAACCGGTATTTTCTATTAGACTTTTTGACAAGCACCGGCGCGCTGCTCCACTCACTGGCTGATCTCTCGATTACTCCCATGCTGTTCATCGCGTCCACTTCCTTCTGGGCAACTTCCAGCATCGCTGGCGACATTCGGCGTAGTTTGTGATCGGTGGGGCTCCTTGTACGTCGATTGAATGCTCCGTGAGATCCGTCACTGCATGCTCGTCCGTCTTTTCTGGCACCAATCGTTCCACTATCCTTGCCACCAGCTCTCTCTCTTCATCCTTCAACTCACATATCCCTACACATTCCGCATAAATGGTCGCTTCAGCGCTCTTCTCTCCACCGGCAAAGGATCACCAACGTCCGCTTCTGACCCTCCAGGTTTCCTCTCCGTACTTCACTTCGCACTGAAACACCTTGCTGAAGTCCATGCCCAACAGCAAGTCATACTCCAAGGTCGTAAGAGCCCGTATTGGTAATACCTCAGTGTGCCCGTCTACCTCGATGCTCATCCTCAACAACCCTGCCACTTGCTTCAGACCTCCCACTGCTCCTCGTACCGCCAGCTGCGTCGGTTCTAAGCGATCTCGAAACGTCCTCGTGATCTCCGGCCCTGCTAGTGACACCATGGCCTCTGGGTCAAATAGTGTTCGGTACGACTTGCCTCCGAGGACTACCGTGAGAAAATTCCGATTCTCTACACACATACCGGCAACTTCCTCGTCATCTTCTTCTGCACTCTCTACTGTACCTCGCACAGCCCTCTCCTCCCCTAGGATCGAATTTTCCACGTTAACCCTGTCCATTCCCGCTCCTCTGCCGGCAGCGTTCCAGACTGGCTGAGTGGGTTCCGCTCGACCGACAGCTTCGCCGTCGCTACAAAGGTTCCCCCGTGCCAGGTTATCGCGTGATCTTTCTCTCCTCTTCTCGCTTCCAATCTCTCCACGGCGCTGTTGGCTTGTCTTGGCCTGGCTTATTCCGTGGGAGTTCTACTGCGACGTTTGGAAGGCCTCCACGCTCGCCTGCTAACGGCACACCCGTTGTTTTGCCGGACTCGTGCCCTTGGGCCCCTCGCGGACCACTGGCTGAGTCGGCAAAGCGGCTCGCTCCCTTCCCTCGCGTCAACTCTTCCGGCCCTGGCGCTGGCAAAGGTTGTTGCTCTGCTGGCTTGACCTAAGGCGTTTCCCATTTCTCGCACTGAGGTACTCCCTCATTCTCTCTCGAAGGTACTCCCTTCTTACTCTCTTCTTGCCCTTGTGTCGCTGACTCATCTGTCCTGCACGCAGTGGCTCTATACTCTTCTAGCATCCTAGTTATCTCATCCCTCGACGACCCTAGCTCCGTGGCTTTCCTCTCGCACGGCTTTTTCATAGTTCGTCACTTCCTCCTGAGATAACCTCCTGCTCTTCGTTCTTGGTCCGGTGAGAGGTTTGAGCTCCTCCGTTTTCTTCCAAGAACTCTTTTCCGGCCATCGCTTCCTGATTGCCCCTTTCTCGGGCGCTGGCAAAGGTGCTGGCTCTGATGGCTTGACCCCGACCCCTCTCGCACTATCTTCAGGTGGTACTTTCTGTAACCACTTCACATCTTCCTTCCTTTCACTCTACCGGCCAGACTGCTCGTGAGGTAGACGTATTGCTTCATCTGGTGTCCCTGGTGTACCAGCTTGGGGAGTGTGGGACTCTACAAACCCCCAGCTTACTCGTTTCCCCACTTCGCGCGTAGATGGGCGCATTTCGGGCACGTCTTGAAGGTGACACCTTGGGTGTCACACACCTGGCAATACTGGGCCCTCGGCTGGCCCTTTAGGGGACAATTCCTCGTCATGTCGCCTGCCTTGCCGCATGTGAAGCACAACGCGTCTAGGCACTCCGATGCTCTGTATCCTGATCGTGAGCACTTGAAACACACGCCCACAAACTCTCTCTTCCCCTGCGCATTTGTGGTCCACGGACCGGTACCACCTGCACTCTGGCTCCTCATACCCTGCGCTGCTGGTGGTGTTGCGTTCTGCGTGGTGGCCGCCGTTTCTACCGACGTAGCGGGCAGGGTAGTTTGTATCGGGGTGGTCTCCTTTACACTCGGCATCGCTACCGTGGCTGGTGTCTTCCCTGTCCTTTCGGTGAACGTTTTCCCAGCGAGCTTCGATTTCTTACTCCCTGACTTCACACTCGGCTGCACCCTTGACATGCTTGCTGTCTCTGCCGGCTCATCTTCCTCATCCATGAGGGCCACGCGTGCTCCTCTCTTCGCCTCTTCGTATCCCGCATTCGGGATGCTCATCTTGTCGCTCGGTAGCGGCGGCGCATAGCGGTTGTGAAGGTCCTTCTCCTTCTCATACTCGCGGCCATGCTTCTCGATGTCGTTTATCGAGTACAGGGGCATGTGCTTAATCGCCTTGCGGTATTCCGGCAACAAATTCCTGTATACTATTTCTAGCTGCTTCCTCTCCGACGGTGGGCGCCTGAAATATCCAATCATGTATCGGAAATTGTAGATGTACTTGGAGATCTTCTCACCCTTCCCTTGGGTTCTCCTGCGTAAATCCTCCAGCAGGTCTTCTCTATCTAGATCTCCCACGAACTGATACCGAAAATGCTTCTTAAACCGCCTCGAAGTCGGTACATCATCTGCTACCGTCCTGAACCACCGGCTCGCATCCTTGTCCAGTACGCTAGGCAACGCTCTCAACACTTCCTTGTCCGTGAGGCCCGTGCTCCTCCGGCAATCCTCCACTCTGGCCAAGAAATCTTGTGGCCCTTACTTGTCTCCTCCGGTGAATTTTAAACCCCATCCTTTCAGGATCTTCATACACTCAACTACACTTGGTGGCCTGCGGTCCCGCTCGTTAGGCAGTGGGTTGCAGAGCCGTCGAGGCCTAGGTGGTGGTTCTGCGTGCTCTTCCTCTGACTCGGTACTATCCTGCCCTGTCAGGCTCCAAGCTGACCTCCGACCTGTATTATGCCTCCTTCCTGGCCCACCATGCCTTAGCCGGGGCGCATCACGCCCTTATTCCTCTTCTGACGATGATCTACTCTCATCGCTAGTATCTCTTCCGACCCATCTATTCACCCTTCGTCTCTTGGTGACACGGACGTCGCCTCTGTTCGTTCCTCCTGGTAGCGGGTCATTTCTCAGTTGGTGAGTCCCAGACGTTGGCGGCGAGAGCCTCTGTAGCAGCTGTGCGAGTTCCTCTAGCGTCGGAACCTCGGGCGCGCCCGTTCCTTCAGCCGGCCCCTCTCCAACCTCCGTCGTACGCTGTGTCCTCTTCAGCTTCCTTCTGCCGGTTGCTCCAGTTCTCCGGGGTCCATTGCCACCACGTGGCTCCTCCGACTCGGAGTCGCTGGAGCTCCTTTCGCTCTCCCGTTGGAGACGATTCAACTCACGTATCGACGGTGTAATCGATCTTCTCCTACTGCTCACTACGGAGGTGTGCCTACTCGTACTTGCGTTCACCGTATGGACCGCTGGCTGCAATACTGGTGGGCATCCAGTCCCCGTGTCGCTTCCTCCAACAGGTGCAGAGGATCTGCGCGGCCCCGAAGGAATTGCTGGTGGTGGCATCAGCCGGCTCCACGCGCTGGGGTCTCGGCGCCACACGTCCAAAACCTCCGAGGAAATGACGACTGGCTGGCCTGGCATGGCCGTTCTGACCACTCCGCTATCCACTCCTCTACCTGCCGAATCTGCGACCAGCACGTTCTGTGGCGTCTCGGCGTCCCTTGAGCCACCTACTCCGGTCTGATTTTCCGCCATTGGTCGTCCTTGTTGCCGATCCTCCCTGGGCTTGCGCGCCTTCCTCTTTGTGCCCGTTGTATTCTTTGAAGTGTCCTCATCCGACGTGAAATTTTCTACTGTGTACCGTGGTGCTGCTCCCCCGATCTCGTCGGTTTCGTACCATGGTACATCTAGATCCGCTATTTCCAGTCTTCTCGCGCTGGCCCTCAATAGTCTCTCCCTCAGGATCGAACTAGTCCGTTCTGCGTTGAGTCCTCGCTGCTCCAAGTCATCCACTACCCTCTCTGCCGGCATTACCTTGATATCCCTGTTGAGGTGCCTAACCTCCCGATTCTCTAACAACCGGCGCATTGCGTCGTTGTGCTCTTGGGAGCCCTCTGTGGCAGCCATTTTTAAACTGTTATACTAATTTTCCTGGACTCGTCAAACAGGTTATCCTACTCTAAATTCGGGGCTCAGGGTAATTCCGGCAATAAGGAAGATTGGGGCAAAGGGCAAAACGCTCAGAAAGGGGACAGATATTGTGCCCTCCTAACACTGGTCAATAAAAAATTTTCAGTACAGAAATATATATATGTATGGAAAAAAATTGTAAAAGGCGATTACCGTTGGTTATTCTTCCTAGAAGGGGGACAAGAAAAGAAAATTGAAATCTTGAAAGCAGTCTTGATGTATAATCTTCCTGACAGGCAAGAATCAACCGGCTCTCCTTCACTCTCTTCCGACCACACACGTATACATTGACATATATATATAACACAAATAATTAATATGGCAGAAATTTTTAAAATAACTAAAGTCGCAAAATACTAAATACACTCCTGCCAGATAGTTGGAAGAATAGAAGAAGCCGGTTTATTATCGAATTCTAGTTTACCTGTGTACAAAACTATACAAGAGATTTATCAAGTTAATAGCAACATCGAAAATCAAAATGCACTGCGTCTTATAAACAACTGTATTATTGAGGTTTTCAAGTTTGACGTTAAGTCTCAAAAAAACTTTAATATATATTGTCACGAGTATAAAACTATTAAGACAAGTATAGATGTAAACACAACGTTTGGCCAGAAACTAATAAAAAGCAAAAATCCAAATTATTTACTTGATAAGCTTTTAAGTGAGACGAATTCTCACGCTTTATATACGGATGGTAGCAAAGATCTGAACGGCTCGGTAGGACTAGCTGTAATATACCCAGAAAAAAACGTAAAAACTGGTTTTTCAATACCAAAAAACTTCTCTATTTATTCAGCTGAGTGTCTAGCTATTTTTAAAGCCATGCAACAAATAAAAAATAGCAATCATTCTAACTGCACAATTATAAGTGATTCACTAAGTGCTCTTCTAAGTTTGAAATCTGCTAAAATAAATGTAAAAATAAACTATTATATTTTAAAAATAAAGCAGCTGTACAACTCCATAATAACAACTAGTCCCACAAAGTCGATTAGTTTTTTGTGGGTGCCATCGCATATTGGCATCAACGGCAACGAGGCAGCTGACATATTGGCTAAAAATTATACATCAAAAAAACAATTAAAATCTACGTCAATAGTCATCCCTTTTACTGACCTGTTTGAACATTTCAAAAAAACATCATATTTAAACACAAATCAGTTTTGCAAGGAGCAGGGTAAATTTAAAGGAAAAAAATACTTTCAAACTTATTTCCATAACTCCTCCAAACCTTGGTTTCACTGTTCACATCAACCTCGTAAAAATATTGTTTCAATTAACAGATGCAGATCAGGTCATTACAATTTAGCTGTCTCGTTGTTTAACGTAAATATAGTTGATAGCCCAATATGCCCTCAGTGTGGAGAACAAGACGAAGACCTCAACCATAGTCTTTGGCAATGTCCGCTCCACGATAACTTGAGAAAATCTTTATTGTATAAGTTAAGACAATTGAAAATAACACTACCTACTAATGTAGAAAGTTTATTGTGCTACCCACGAAAACAATATTGTTCCGAAATTATACAATTTTTAGAGTTAAGTGGCAAAAATATATAAATCTATGTATATATTATGTACAAATCTTCTCAATGTATAAAATATACCTTTAAAAAGGTAAAACCTTGGCAAGTATGAGTGTATTTTCCCACTCGCTTCAGTTTATTTCTATCAAATGCTTTTAGACAATTCTTAGCTTGTTAATTTTTTAAATAATAAATGTAATAAATTAGTTTAACATTTCACCAAT
>UELU01132593.1:0-83782 GCA_900490025.1 Megastigmus dorsalis
ATATATATATATATATATATACATCAATTTTCAAAGATTTTCTAAGAAATCGATATATGGGATGAACGTCTTTAAAACAGTCTGTTTTTGAAATTTATACCAGTACTTTTACTTAACGAAAAATTAATCATCTTTGCTAATGTAGACAATACAACAAGAGGTGAGCTATCTCTCACACGCTTTGCAAGAGGAGAAATTCCGCTCCGAACGACTTGAAGAACAGATAAACGACTTAACTGAGCTACACCAGAACGAAGTGGAGAACCTCAAGCAAACCATCACCGACATGGAAGAAAAAGTCCAGTACCAGAGCGAAGATAGATTAAGGGACATACACGAAATGCTGGAAAGCTGTCAGACCAAAATCTGGAAGATGGAACACCAGCAGCAGCAACATCAGCAGTATGTAACCCTCGAAGGTCTCGATAACAGCAACGCCAGAGCTTTGGTCGTCAAACTCATAAATGTCGTGTTGACTGTTCTGCAAGTCATCTTATTGTTAGTTGCCACTGGTGCCGGAATCATGATGCCGTTCCTTCGGACGAGGTAAGGAACCATTCTCATGTTTAATTGATTTTTTGCTGAATTGCACGTTGTAAAAAAGTTACAATTTTTCATTTATATATAGTTTTTATAGCTCATGCTCATGTTTATTCTTGTTGAATAAAGTTTTGTATAGAATAGAAAATATTATAAAATGTGTTTTAAAAACAGCAAATTAAAGAACTATGCAATTTTCATTCCATGTGCGTACTTGCGAAAGTAAAAGAAAAAGTTGATTTCGCGCCATTTTAATTTCCGCCCTTATTAACACCGCCACGTATTTCATCCTCACCGCATCTTATCATTTTATGATTTGACACGCATTTCTCATCCTTTACGTTTTGCCGTTTTGTCGGTGTTTCTCGCCGCGTCTGTTTCAGCTGTACTAAGCCCCATTGTTTCATGTGCAGGGTGCGCATATTGACCACGACGCTCGTCGTCCTCGGCATAATCTTCGTGCTGAAGCAGTGGCCGGAGGTGCACGACGTTGGCAGTCATCTAATGCGTCATCTCAAACAGACCCTCGCCGTCAAGTAGCATTCCTCGTTATTGTTGAACTCTGACGATGATAATAAATCAACAAGGAGGGAGGGAACGAGAGAGACAGAGGATGAGGAGAGACCGAATGAGAGCACAAGTGCTCTTTTCATCATTTTTATCATGTACGTGGAATGTGAATGTTCTTACCTTCGTTTATAGCTCTCTCGTTCTTTCTGAACATCCACCGGGCTTCATGCACACAGAGATTATATATACTATATAAGGACGGTCATTACGAATTTTGTGATTAGGCAATTTAAACATAGATGTATACGTACATGTGTATGTATGATAGCGACGGAGGTGAAAGAACTTTCCTTACTATAGGACGCTTTTTGTTAAGTCATGTTCGAAATTCACTCATAGAGTATGATTATTCTATGCCAAAATTCATGTACTGTATGTCATTTTTTAAAGTCCTTCTATATGTTGTAACAGTTTCAACGTGCTCTAGAAGAATTACTTTTAGTATTTTCAGCATTTTTGTAATTAGATACATGCAAAAAACTAGTATAATAATGTTATTTTAAATACGAAATTGTAAAATTTCATCTTAATTTTACTGTCCATACTATCTCAAAAATTAAATATTTTAATAAGAAATTAATTAATTAACTATTCATAAAAGCACAAAGTCAATAAAAATGCTTATAGATTTAAAAGTATGTTATTATTGAGATAAAATTTTGGAAAGGTTACGACTGATTGTAACAAAAGGTTTTTTATCGCAGTAAGGAAAGTTACCTCGAAACTAAAGTGAGCTTTCCGAATTCAGGCATTACGATTTATGTGGCAGAAAGCGAACAATGGATATAAAAGGGATATTTTGGAAACAAATCGAGCTCATATTTGTTAAGGGAATAGAATCGCTGAATTTTTTATTGCTGTATATTTAAATAAATTTTTTATTTAGTCTATATATTTTTTTTCTTATAGATGTAATTTCTTTTTATTTATTAAATAGGCGTTTATATATTTTTCTATGACATTGCTTCACTAATAACGGCTTATTATTAAAGTTTGATATGTTTCTTCTTGTATTCGAAGTTTGTAAGAACGTGCTTTTAATTAAGTTATAAATAAGGACTTTTTTTTAAGAATGGGATTTTCTAACATGAATTTCTTGAAATTGTTAAAGAAAAAAATGTTTACAATGCAAATTCCAATTCAAATATTTAAACATTATTTGATTAATTTAAAATATCTTTTGCTACATTGGTACCGAAATTCTATTTTTTGAATACACTTATATTTAATTTAATAATAAATCTTTCTTGCCTCCGGGGCATTAGCGCGCTTAAATTAAGATCAGTAAGTAAACATTTCAGCAAGATTTTCTGTATCTTATTCACCTATTTGTAAAAAGAAAGCCTCATTTATAAGAGTATATAAAATTTTCTTTTATCTGAATACTTTACTGAAAATTGTAAATTATTTGCACGACTTTAATCTTTCTTTCTTTCTCTCTCTAAGAGAAGCAAAACTAAAAATATTATTTCATGAATTGTTTTTCCAAACTCTGAACCATTAAAAGATAAACAATATTCAGATACCTTCAACGATTCCATGTTATTAACTTTTTCTATGAAAGTTTTAATATTCTATTTATTATAGTTTTTCTTGTACCACAGCAGAAATAATTATATATCTTCCAGTGAGTTATTTACTTTTACATCTTTTTCACATATCAACTTTCAATATTAGAGAACGATAGAACATCAAATCATCTTTGTGCATCTGCAATTGAAGACCCAGAAAAATTATGAAAAATAGTATTTTATTAATTCTAAGGAAAGTACTGATGGAACCAAAATCGTTGTCGGTATATGGAAGTCCATTTAAGAGAAAAAAAGCGCAAGAATCCTGCAAAGTAAAAAGCGTTGCTAATCGTCCAGACACTAGTATGTAAGATAACCGTGTAAATTCATGAAACAAAAATCACGATAGACACACACACACACATATACACATACTACATGAGCACTTGCACGTTCTACGCTAGTTCACATCATGTAAGATATATGTAGCTAAATTGCATGACTTTAGAATTTGTGCTCGTTGTAAAAAACGTTATTAAAAGTCGTAAGCGTCGTCATATAGTTAAACATGTAATTGTATAGTTTCATTCGTTCATTTAACCAGTACTAGCGAGAAGAACAAATAATGCGTTTTAAAGAGCTGCGCACTTAAAAATATGCGTATACAGTAAGCTTAAGAAAGCAGTTCAGCAATAGAATAGAAATATTAAATGAATTGAAAAGAAAAGATTACATTTTATTTCTGTTATATGACTTTAAAAAATTATTTTAAATTCTATTACTTTGCAATAACGAGTATTGCGAGTTTGTACCCTTTGTTTACTGTATACAGCTTACAAGTCTCTTTATTAAAAAAGACAGTTTATTCGAAAGACAGAGACAATGAAATGAGAAAAAGACTGATACTGGATCAACTGGTATGGTTGGCGAGCTTTTTGCCACGACGAGGAATATTTTTTCGGTATGTGTGACACAGTACAAACATTCCCAGTATTTTAGCAAAAATAAAAGGAAAATAAAAATAATGTTAATGAGAGGAAAAATAAAATGACGAAGTCGCATACGATGTACACCGAAAATACTACTACTGATCGCATCTAATATACACCGAAAATACTAACCCATTTATCGACGAATAATTCGTGAATCAGCAGTGACGTACGCCTTCGCTGTAAATTGAATAATAATTTTCTACGTTTATAAAACGAGACGAGACATACACGAGGGACAGCGCAACAAAATGCTGCACGTGCATTTTTAAAAGATGAACAGAGAGGCAATTATTATAAAAGCTTGTTATGGCGATGTTTAGCGATGATGTCTATTTTAGAAAGCCAATTTTTTATTGGGGTGTAAATTTCATGTTACTATTTTCTCAAACTTAATGTTAAACGGAATTTAAAATACAGGATTTTCCTGATTTTTTTCGAAGACAAAATTAATATAAAGTTTTTCTTATTAATTATTTCTTCACAGATTGCACAGGCATATATTTCGTTGATATGAAAATAATGAAATAAAAAAGTTGTAAAATAGATTGTATATTTTACACCCCTTTAACAGCTCAGTGTTGGAAAAAAGCCATTCAAATTAGATTATCTTTGTATTAATAACATCGTGTATTAAACTACTTATAATTATAATTTATTTATATTAATTTAGTTTCAATGTCCACTCGCCTGTTAACATTTTTTTGATAAACTATATTTTTAATTTTTTTTTATAGAAGTTACCTAACTTCTAATTTGAGAATATAATACGTAATTAGCAAAATCAAACTAAACCATATTATCGTACAAGGGCAGACATTAATCTACAGTATTTAGTGAAAGTTTTGTTTGTAAGAAGGATAATTTTAAAAGGTGTCTAAGTATAATAAATGTTTAAATATGCAGATTATAAATATCTTAATATCATCTTATAAAACCTTTTACAAATATTTTTCATTTTATTCATCTTTAACTGGAACAACCCTATATAAACAATTAGCCTGCTTCTCTAATCATAGCTTCAATTATAGAATGTATGTTAAATTTTAATGAATGTGCCATCTTAATAAAATTATTAAAAGCTTTGTTCAACACTGACCTAGTTATTGGTTCGCTAAACGTTTGAAATATTATTCCGCCGCATTATATGTTATATTAGTATGTTTCTTAAACAAAAAAAAAAGACAAAATCATAAAAGTGTTGTCCTAAGTGAAAAAATAATTTTAAGGGCGTAAGTAATATTAATTAGAGGCGCAAGTAAAATTATGACACTGCGAGGGCATTGGTCAATTTTTAATAACTTCGTCGAGAACTTTGTCGCTTGCACCTTCTGTCGATGTTACAGTTAAAAACCTTTTTCGTACATTTAAAATAGTCGAGCGGTAGCAAACAAAATCTCGATTCAAACAAAGAGAAAACGAATATTTGTTCCTAGTAATTTTAATACGTGACGAAAAAATATGTATATGTACACGTGCTCTCTGTCTCTAATTCAGACGGTATTTCTTCGTTGCGCGTTTAATCTGCGAAAACAGAATCCACTCAAGTATTTGTGTTTTATGTGATTCCTTCTTAAATATCTGATATATGTATCATATTTGATACGAAGTATTTTTTTCTATGAAAAAAACGGATTTTTCTATACTATTTTAAATTTATTTTACTTTAAATCTCCGACGAACATCGAGTCAATTGTTTGACAAATTTATCAACATATTTCATATGGGACTAGCGATAAGACGATTTATTAAAGAATTGGTCGTTCTAATTATCTGAAATTAACAAATAATATGAATCAATATTATTTGATAAAAATACATGATTGCACATAAAACACAATCATTTATATTGGTGATACAATAAAGTTTTTACGGAATAATTCCCTTTTGAATTTTTCAAATAATTGATTTAAAAGAATTCAATTATAGATATAATAATTTTATCGTACCTTAAAGTACACATCGACCTCTGATACGTTCTTCATAATGTACTGAATGAATTATACCTGGGATTTCTAGATTTTATATAATCATTCCGTGATGTCTAACATTAAAGAGTTCTTTTTTAACATGTGATGTAAATATTATTTTGGAGTTACATGCGCTTTTCCATTATATTTCTCGTCATTTAATCAATAATTCAATAAACATTTATATTGTTAATATGCACGCTCAAGAAATTGGCATAAACATTTGAGTGGATCGTCTGTTTAAAACGTTTCTCGTCTCTTTGTCCGGTACATACAATAAAATTAAAAATACGTGTTATTTAATATTTTCAATCATCGCGAGCTCACGCATAGTCGGGCATCGTTTTTGGGATCAATTCGTAATATATATATATATGTATATGTATATGTATGTAATATGTATCCTATCTGCCAATTATTTACAATGTTTTTTTCCGTTCCCCTATGTAATCAGCAAGTTGTATATTTCATCAGCGGCTCGCGAATTTCGAAACAAAAAAGCAATCATTGGAACGAAATGTTATTTATCCGTAGAAGAGAAGGTTTAATCGAGCAGCGTTGGGCATTCGAATATGGCTTTTTGGTTTTTGAACAATTTGTTACTTCGAACCATGTTCGGAAAAACCTTAATATAAAAAATTATACAATATTTTTATAAAGATTTATACTTTATCATAAGATATTATACAGATTGATTTATTATTAAAATAGAAAAAAGAAAATATTTATATCCGTAAGACACTTTTCAAGCATTCTTTTTTAATTTTCAAAATATTGCAGATATGGAAGTGGAAACATTAAAATATTTCGTAAAGATTTTGCACAATTCTGAACCAAAAAATCTTTGCAAGTGATTTAAAAGTAATTTTAAGTTTAGAGCCTGAACAAAATAGTACGCTATTTCTCGATCTGGCCCAACTCTGTAGCTCGAGACGAAAAGTCCAAGTGAAATGGCTCGGACGGACAAAACAAAAGGCAGGCATCGCTGCGCGTTTTAGCTAATATATACATTGTAATAGATGATCATTGAGTGTAAATATAGGAGAAAAAAATTTTATATTCGCGCGTGCGCGTACGTATGTACATACAATAAGCAAGGCATTAGCGAGAGAAAAACGAAAATTGAAGGTAAAAAACAAAATTGATCGAAAAAATTAATTATTATACGCAAGAGTCTATAAAGAAAAAAATGAGAGCGCGAACTGCCATGTGCTTCGTCGGCAAATTGATTGTGATTTATTAATAAAAATAAATTAAATAATAATTAAATGAGTAAAAGGAGGTTGTGTACAAGTTGGCAAATATACAATGCTTCGAAGCCGATGGCAGTGTTTCGCGTCTCCGTAGCCAATTGACACTATCTAGGTCTCATGTACGGTCGTTTAGAGCGTGAGATATTTGCAATGGTAGACGCGACACACATACACATACCCATACAAACACATATTTCACGGTGCTTTTTGGTGATGTGCAGCCGGGGCCCCTTTTATTCCGCTTCTTATTGAGCTATGCGTATAATATCTGTGCGATAGTGTAACATTTTTAAAAATTATTTATAATAAAAAATGTAATTTTTAAATGTTATATATAAATGGAGATTAGTATAAACATTTTTAAATATATTAAAAGATTCAATGACCTTTTGAATTGGTTCGATTGATTAGACTGTGATGAATGACAATTGAAATAAAAAGGTAAATGTACTATTTGAGAAATTCAGTTTTTTAATGATGCATAAACTTTTAGTTTTTAAAAACAAACTTTTTTTTATTTTACCAACTAAAATGATTTACTGATTATCAATAACTATATTTTTCAAATGGTTACGTTTCATCTTACTATATTAGTCAAAAACAATTTAGATAAATTGCGTTAGAAACTCCAATTTTAAAATTGAATAAAAAAATGCCATTTCATTAATCATCGAGTTGCAGCAAATGTATATATGTTTAAATTGTTTTTTTTTTATAAGATGCAAATCAAGCTTCTTTGAAAATAAATGTAAAACACCAGTCCTTTCGATATATCCTTCGATGACAACGATGGACGTATTTTGTACTTTGTATAAATCATCGGATTCGCGCTATGCTTTCTCTTTAGTTTCTGCTTTGTTCTTTATGTTATTGCAACGAACCTTTTATACGCAATGAAAACATAAAAATCTGTACAAACCCGCACGATTGTCATTTAATAAGGAGTGTGCACTTATTCGGAAAGAAGAAAATGATGTGCACTGTCAAAAGTGTATATAGAGAAAGGGGCCCTGCATAGAAACCAGTAATTGTAGTTTATGGTAGAGTTTATAATAGAGTAATTTTGCACGACGATGTTTGATCGGCGTCCGAAAAAAATTGTTCGATCGCTTTATGCGCACTTGTGGAATATTTTAGCGAAGTATGAAAACAAGCAGGAGAGAGACAGGCAGGAAAAACAGAAAGTTATGAACTGTAGGGATAGATTGACTTTCATAACAAAAAATAAATAAAGTAAAATGGCAGGTGCAATCAAATGTTACTGCCGCGCTATAAACTACATATATATATACATAGATAGAGAGAGAGAGAGTATACGCACGTTTCTTTGGCGTCCGGTTCCAAAATGTCGCGTATGTTATCCGAATAAATATTGTCACAAATAAAAGCGAATTTTTAGAAAATTGTTTGTGTATTTTATTTTTCTTACCTTTTCATATATATTTCATTACACAAATCAGGCATTAAAATAATTATAATTTCAAATTTATGATGGATGACAGATTCAAAATGTTAACGATCACATTAGATGTTATTGAATTTTAATCTGTAAACTCAATTAATTTAAAGAAGTCGATTTATTAAATCTATTATGATTATACAAAAGAAAATATGTTTGTATACATTTTCAACAAATAAATATTGTATAATGAGTGTCAGGTCGAATAAAATATAGCGTTGGCTAAGTTTAATATTTTCATCATTCATTACAAGATGACTAATCTCTTAAAAGGTATGTACAATTTTCTTTCGATAAGGATCACTTTTCCTGCTGAGAAGTTGAGGCACATGCCAGTTATGTTTTATCTTAGCTTACGTTCATTCGTTATGTAAAAAAGTAGATCATGAAATAACCTTTTAACAGTGGACGTGTTTCAGTAGCGGTAAGGTTTTATTTTAATATTACACTTATTGCTAGTGTTAAAATGCCTCATGCTTGAAAAAATGCAGACAGATTGTATTTTACTAGTTATTATCTATGTAGCTTCCACAGTCAAAGGGTAAAACTTGTGTTTAAAATACATTCGGTTGTTTATGCGCAAGTCTTTTGGGTGATTTAGAATATAATTAGTGGAGATCGAATATGTACAGTATACATAACTTCTACTATCAGATTATACGTACAAATGAAATAATTTTGATTACTAACAAACGAGGTAATGAAGAAAAGTATTCAATGAATGATTAAATCAATTGTGCGTTGTTACATATTTAGAAACACAATAATGCTCTTTCTTTTTTTCTCTCTACGACTGACGATATTTTACAGTGAGAATTTAAATTTAAAGATGGGCATACATATTTACAAATTTATTTATAAATTTATAACCGCATAAGTATAAAAGTATTTAAATGTCTTATTTTATTTTATTCTTTGTATAGTATGTTTGCATTTAATTATAACAAATTGCGAAATTTGTCTCCATTTTTTGTTGATTTTTCAATCACTTACCATTGATTACCATTATTACGGTTATCTATAAAAATTATTGAAGTATAAAAATATATCAGTGAAATTCAACTATGCCCAGCTCCGTTAAAAATAGTAAAACAAGAAAACCGCTTAAAAAAAATATTTGTAATTTACAGAATCCCTTCGCCTACATCATTTTTTATAATGAATGTACATACATCTTGATTGTACACAAAAACTCAAAATAAAGTCAGTAATTAATTTAAGATGCTGAGTAATAGTTAATTATTTAAAATATACATCCAAATTAAAATCTAAATTTTTGTAGCATTAAATTAGCAGTAGAAAAATCATTTTATTTGTGCTTCATGCACACTTTTGTTGGAAGTGAGATTACTAGTACTTAAAGCTGTGTTTTATATCTTAAAGTTGTAAAAATTTTGAATTAACAAGGTATAAATTGAGGAAGTATCAAAATATTTTTCTAAGTGTAACGATTTTAAGCAGCTTGACTACTTCTCAGCATCCATTCACCTCTTTCTAGTTTAATTAGCACGTGCTCAATTCGTAGCTACAGATACGTTCGCATCTTGTGATTCTTTGAAAGCCACTTCTTTTTGTTGCTGCTGCTGCGCTAAATCGTCCTTGGCTGCTTTTGGTTCGGTATTCGACGATGCGTTAACATTATGTTTCTTTCTGTGGCACATCATCGTCGATCTCGAGACGAAAGCTTTGTCGCACACGTCGCATTCGTAGGGCCGTTCGCCGGTGTGCAGCCTTTTGTGTATCGCCATAGGGCTGAATTGCGTGAAAGTCTTGCCGCAGATTTCGCATCTGTAAGGTCGTTCGCCGGTATGTGAGCGCCTATGACAGCGTAGAGCTGAACGCCTCGCGAATACCTTCCCGCACAGGTCGCACTTGAAGCTCTTTTCACCGGTGTGCATCGTTGAGTGGATCTTGAGGTCAACTCTTGTTAGGAAACCCTTACCACAAACCTATATGACCAACAATTATTTTTTATAAGAAAGAAACATTTTAAGAATTAAAATTTACAAATGTAAAATCAGTAGATACCTCACACAGGTATGGCTTTTCACCGGTGTGAATTCTAAGATGTGTATTAAGATAACTCTTGCTAACGAACATCTTGTTGCAAACCACACAGGGATACTGTCTGTTATCCATCCCCGAGTGAATCTTCTGATGGCTCTTGCACAAGCCCTTGGTGATGAAACCTCGACCGCAAATTTCACAGGTGTAAGGCTTGACACCCTTGTGACGGTTTTCGTGATCTAGCAGCGACTGTTTAGTCTTAAAGTTCTGGTTGCAAGTTGTGCAGGAATAAGGTTTGAGATCCGAGTGTACACGCTGATGAACGATGAGATAGCTCTTGCATTGGAAGCCCTTGCCGCAGGTCGAGCAGTTGAAATCGAATTGACCCGTGTGGGTCGCCGTGTGCTGAGCCAAACCTATTTTACTCCGGAATGCCTTATTGCAGAGTTCGCATTGGAAGGGCTTTTCACCCGTATGCTTGCGCATGTGTTCCTGCAAATACAGATTGTTAGTTTCTTTCGCTTTCTAAAAATATTATAACTGCAGCTACTTATACGCAATTGGTATGTAATTCTTTCAAATCTATTAATTACCTGAAGTTTATAATTCGTTCGATATTGCTTTCCGCAATGATTGCAGACCTTTGGTGTCCATTTGGGTCGAGAACCTTGCTGTTTCTTTTCAGATGCCTTCCGCTGACGCTTTGGGGCTGCATTGTTGATACTCTTACCTCCATTCATCCTATTTTTCTGTTCCATACAGTCGTGAAGGTTGAGTGCTTCGATACTTATAAAAAACATCTCGCAATTGGGACAGCTACAAAAGTGTTGCTCGAAATGTGCAGCCAGACTGTTCGGTTCTGAAGCAGCTTCGTTGCAGAATGGACAAATGTACCTGCACAGAGCCAAGTTTTGAAAAACAAGACAAGTTAAATTGAGATGTTAAGTGCTAGATGAAAAAATATTAACCAGTTTGCTTCGGTCTCATCAATTGTAGGATTATTTAGTGCGCTTTCGATAAGTGCATTCTTGGTGTCCTTCGTGTACTGCACCATGATTCCATCTGAATTATCGGTGGTATCGACGTGACTCGTGGACGGTAAAGAATACGAGTGAACAGAAGTATCATTTAGACTCAAAGGATCGTGGCACTCATCGCCAGAGGTCTCACAGCTACTCAATTTATCCTGCAGATTCTTAGGTGTGACTGCCTCGTACTTTATATCGTTGCAATACTGATCCTCTGACTTTTGTATTTCAACCTCCGAGGTTATACAGCTTACGTAGTTCATGTCTAATTGATTGAAGTGACCACCAACAGTCAGGTTCTCTACATTCACCGATATATCACCTTCAAGATGCATCGCTATATCTTCTTTTGAGACCTTAATCTATATTTGTGATAAAAAAATCATAGTATCTATTAGTTATTAAATTCTGAATATCTAAAAGTTATAATAGACAAATTATTATAATGTGACTATTTATTAGTATATTTGATTAAAAACTACTGTATGATTGCCATTTGCCATATTTAAAAAACTGTAAAAAATAATGAAAGAAAATTCGCGTTAAATAGAAGGTAAGCAATAAATTAAACTTTCTTCGTTGTGTTCCAATGATGTATACTTTAAAGTTGTATCTTATAAAAGTAACAGCTTTTGATCATAATTATATTAGTAAAAGGTGAATTAAAAATTAAAAATTTACCTCTCTCATTTGAGCATCAACCATTCTTACTGTTTCCCCATCCAAATGAAAACTAGTAACTTCTATGTTGTTTACTTCATCAGTTATTTCCTCCTGTGAAACTACTTGTTCTCCAGTGGAAAGTCTCATGTTATCTATCACAGGTATGGTGTGAATATCATTTTGAACATGTCTGGAAATATCAGCACTTTGTATTTCTTCAATATCATTAGGAATGCTGTTAGTAAGCCTGTCTATATTTCCTTGAATACTGCTCATAGTAACATGTTCAAGATTATTCGCTTCTTCTTTATTAATAGTTTTTAACATGTCCATAAACATGCCTTCAGTTTGCAAAACTTTTTCATGAAAATCAAAAAGGTCATCTACTTTAAAAGCACATTCTTCACATATTACTTTTGGTAACTGGTCTGTCATTGAAATCTGTAAAAATAAATGTAGATTAAGAAATATAGATTGCAGTTCGCAAACTTTTCTTATTGTTAATATTAAGATATACCTGAACAGGTAGACAAGCAGCAATTTTTTTATCAATATTTCGTAGCCGCTCCCCCCCAGCCTCGAAAATGGGTAGTCCCATAAGAATACCCATTTTTGTGGCGCATAGCCGACATAAATAATCAAATTCTTCAATAGCTGCCATTTTGATTAAAAACTTTACATCAATCTAATAAAAAACCCTTGCTTTAGTGGCCATAAACAATAAAATTTAAAAAAATATATTTTTTTATCTCTGACCATCTATAGGATATTTATACACAAGGGCTCCTTTTGGAAAAATCTGTAAAAAGAATATTTAAATATCATTAATCTAAACAATTAAAGAAAAAAAGTTAATTAAATTTAGTTTCTTGTTTTATTATCGTAAATATGTAGTACCATCTCATCAAGAGTAATCGAATTCATTCGATTTATATTATCTTTCATACTATTATTAAATTTTGAATCCATACTTCTATATATCTATGTACCTATATTTTCCTCACATCAATCTTTCAATAAAATCAATATATTAAAAGTGAAACTAATACTAATATAAATAAATAATCAGTATAATAATACTATAAACGTTAGATTTAAATAAATATTAAAATAGAATATGTCAGTTAGGAAATACTATTCACAAATGTTTAAAATGATTTAAGATAATAAGTTTAACTTTGACGAACAAGCAGTCAGGTACGTACCTTGAAAGGATAAATGGACATCAGTCGAAGAGCCAGCTTCGCCTGTATGTCAAATTCTGTGGAACCTGATGATCCCCTAAAACCTGCAAGATTTCCATCAAGAAATCTCAAAATAATCCAAATCGCAGAGCCTGAAGATAACAAAGATGCGGAACATGAAAAGATGCTGCAAAGCCGCCGATACGTTCAACAGCCATTTTCCAAATATCACTTCACTGCACTCACGCTGTTGCTCTGTTATTGAAAATTCGGAGTAAGCATAATCACAAGTGTAGGGAAAACCATTACCAAGAGGCAAGAAGCGTCGTCGAGCTGCATCATTGCGAGAATTTTATTTCATTTTCTACTCCTCTCTGGATTCTCCTTCGCGTACACGTTGCAGTACAAAATGGATTCAGTGTATATTCGTAGGAATGGAGATAAATCTATCTCTCCTTTTCTGTGTGACTCTCCGTGCTTCTTTTTCTTGGTTAATTGTTTGTTTCTCTTTTTCTCTTTCCTTTGGATCGTATGGATTCACTCCATTCTACAATTCGCACGTATTTTCTTCAGTTACGTTCCGTTTTCATAAGTACTCGTCAGACTCGTCTCTTTTCTTTGGGTTGGCTTGTCCGGAAAAGAACTGTTTTGATGCGCACAGATACCTACATTACCGATATTGACGGTGTTTTAATTATTCATTTCTTATAAGTACCTTATAATTCTAAAAATATCAAAACAATTTATTAATTTGGGAAACGATACGAAACCAAATTTATTTGGTCTGGTCTTTATGAATCAAAAATCTAAAACAAAATTAAAGTGGAAATGTGAGGTTAGTTGACAAAAAACCTTTTTTCTCTGTTATCACGAAGAGAGTGCTCCTGAAGAAATCGGGACGTTAAATTCGACTGCAGCGCCGCAAACTAAAATAATCAGAAAGTTTAAGTTTAAATAGAGTTTTATTGGCATTTATGGATACATATACAGCCAAAGTGAGGAATAATCAGAAAATATTTGCACTGATTCATGCGCACCTCGTGGACTTAGTAATAAGTAGATTGTCTATTCCTTTTTTATCAATCTAATCAGGATCGTAGCAATAAGGTGGCCGGGACTCATGCTAGCATTTTTTATGGTGAGGAGCGCGCTCACGCTCATGGCTCACCGCAACTATCTGCAGCTGTCGCGTTACCAAGCAGAGCAAGAGAGAAAGCATATATTGTTGACGCGATCGGGCTTCGTAATGTGATCGAATTGTGAAGTGTGCTCTCGCGCGAAACTTCGCACGTCTCAGGATTCACTAGATCAAATCGAACTATTTTTTTTTTAAATTAGGGTACCTTGAAAAATGTTGCAGTTATGCAATTACAATTTGCAAATTCTTTCATTCAGGCCCCGTAAAAGACCATTTGGATTGACTTTTCACTAATACACCTGCCGAATTTATACAGGGTATCCCACTATCGACCCGCAAAATGATCCACTGGATAGAGGAAGAAATTCTAGGACATACCTACGCAACTTTTACGTTTTTCGATTAAACGCATAATTTTTGAGTTATTGGCATTGTTAATCTGTGTTGATATCCGGCATCCCCTTAACTTTCAATAAAATAAAAAAATACTTAACATAACAAAAATAATTAATTTATGAATGCAATATATAATCTCAATTATTTACAGAACTACGAGTAATATATTTTATGTATTTTTTTAATCAATTTTTACAATAATGGAAGTGAAAAAATTCTAATCTGCTTTACCGATAGCTGCAGTTTTCGAGCAATGCATATTTATGGTCACCTATGTATATGCACAACTTGCGATTACTTTATTCGAATTGTGCGGAAACAATAAAACAGGTGCATACTGCGTACATGTTATCGTTTTTAGTTCATTATAAGTATCTAAACTCGCAATTATCAAATGTTTACTGTGATCATACAACTTATCGGCATATTTTCAAATAAACTGCTCATCTACAATTTTTAAAATAAAACTGAAAAATCATCAATGTTATTTTCTCAAGACTATGATTTTCAAAATTTTTCAAGTTTATGAAATATAAATAAATGTAAAGAATTAAATTAAAAATTCTAACAATTTGAGTATTATGGAATAAAATTAGTCTATTTTCTTATATTCTTACATTACATTGCTTAACTCTTTTTTAATAAATGAATTGATAGAATGAGTTAATAGAAGAATAGAAAATTATTTTTTTTAACTTACCCATACAGATGAATACTGTAAATTTTTAGTTAGTAGAAATGTTCATATTTTAAATGCAATAAAAAGAAACTCAAATTTTAACAATAAATAAAAATAATACAGAAACATTATAATTTCTTATTTTATTACATGATTTTTATCGTTAATCACAAAAAAGTTAGTAAAATAATAGTTGAAATTTTGTTTAAAAATTAAATTTTGAAATAAAAACAGAACAACTTAGCCAACATTCCAATAAAAATAAACTTCGTATAAGTAATGCCACTTTTATTTTCATCAAGTAAAAACAATGTAATTGAATTAAACCAATCAAACAAGCATTTTTGTTTGTTTTTATTGTTACTCTTGGTTTCTATTAAAATTCTTATTAATTTCTAAAAGAAAATTATTACAGTAAGTGATAGTTCTTCGTATTTTTCAAAGTAACAAACTTTAGTCCTTACGTTATTGCGATGCAACTTATTTAATACGAAAAAATTATAGTTCAATGATTTAATTTTTCAAATTACATATTAACTGAGAAATTTGATTGTTTAAGAAGACCTCAAATTAAAGGATAAAACTTTGCTTTGAACACAATGATCAGTTCATTTAGTATTTAACAAAAAACTCGAAGTTCAAAACTTTCCTTTCAGGGATAAAAAAAAATAATGACGAAGTTTAACAATACAGAATCTTTGTTGAGAACATTATTCCTCTTTTATTTAACTTCCGCAGATATGGAACGCACGAACATAGGAATTGCTCTGGCGCATCGAACATCGACGATGAGAAGTACATCTTCGTCGCTGGTTCATTTTATTTTTATTTTCTTCATGATGAATAGTTAATTATCATTCGATTCCGGTTGCAAGATTTTTAGCCTGATGACTCGCTCGATCCTTCGGCGTTTCGTTTTTTGCGAATTTTTCTTTCTTTTCTCGTATAACTATCTCTCTAATTTCTTTCTCGCTCGCTCTTTCTCTCTTCCACTCTCTTGCTCACTCTCTTACTCACTTACATTTTCTTTCGCTCACACTTTCACGCATTCTACATCTTCCTTTCTTATATTCTTCACCTACACCATTTTTTTTGTTTCATTACCGTTTTTTTTTTCTTTAATTGTAGTTAACAAGCGCTGCATTTTTCAACATGAGTGGCTTCATTTGAACGTGTGCAACAAAAATGAATAAACAGCGACATATCACAGTACCGTACGCAAAGCTTGTATGAGTCGCAGATAAAATATAGCATTAAAGGCCAATATAGCGACACTACTTTTTATTATTATTTTTTTATTCCTTTAATATCCCTCATTCGTCATTCACATAAGAAGTAATGTATCCTTCATTTACTTTCTCGCTCTCTTTCTCTCTGTAGTGCTAGGGTTAAACGTATTTTCGATTTTCTTTCTTATTGTATCTTTTACGATTCTTTTAATCATGTTTCCTTGTTCGCTCGAAAAAAAAAATCCTTATTTATTTTACACAATAGTTTATATATATATGGTTTGTGTCCATGATATTCTCTTTCTCGTAAGCTTTGCACGAATTGGAGTTTTTATATACTTTTTTATTCGCTTTTATTTAAAGATTAATGTAACAAAGTAGTTAGCGACGGCCGGGAGCTACTTTGATGAACGTTGTTTATCGCGTTAGTCTAGAAAGAAACGCGTGCATGCGTACAATTTACAAAGAGACAAGTAAAAAAGAACGAAGCGTTGACCTTTCAGTCTTGCAGACAGTTTGCTTGATTTAAAAGGTTTCGTTTTAATTTTTTATTTTATGTCTTGTCACTTGGTATATTCACGGATTCAGAATCGTAACTCCCTCAAGAAGCGCGTAAAAGCATCACGAGAAACTCTTGCGCATGCTCTACGATGTGGATGTCTTTTACCGCTGCTGCACAGAATTATTCGTGTAAAAAAATAAAATAAATAATAAATAATAAAAAAAATTCTGAAGAAAACCACAAAACGCAAAATTTAGAAAAAGTCATTTCGAAGCAATGCGACAATACAATAGAAATGTAATATTTTCCAAAAATACTTGTAATTACAATAATGTCATCCAATATTATAGACAATAATGAAAAATATAATCTTTTTTCTTTTTAAAAAGTAAATTTAAAATACCAATTTTAATACGAAAATTTAATGTTATCTAGAGCGCAATTAAGATATTGCTAGAAACTAATTCTAAATTGGGTAAAGTTATGTACTCAATTTAAAGAAATCTGAATTTTCTTTTTTCAAAAACTAATACAATTTATATTAATGAAGAAGCCAGAAATCGGAATGTTCATAATGTATTTCCTTCGCTAAATAAGAATTTTCAAATCTTAATTTAGATCATAATCTGACGCATTGACACATGTCACTGAGTACACTAAATCTTAATACAATATTAAGCGCAAATGATCAAAAAGTATGAACGCCACGATGAAATAAAAAAAAAAATAAAAAAATCAATGAGCTGGGGCACAAGAGTTTCTTTTCCCCGCCAATACGCCGGCTTCTCTCAACCCACAAAGGGACTTTGGCAACGTACTAAAGGTTGGCAATGATAATCCTTTCGTGTTCCTCGTCTTTTTTCCTCTTTTTTCTCTCGTTCTCGCAATCTCTCACACATTGAGCACGCACTTTTACTCGCTTCGTCCATTACTTCACGTACAATCGGTCCGTACAGCCGCTTACCTATGCACATATAATAATAATTATAATAATCATGATAATAATAATTAATCTGTACATATGATTCGCACACTTACACATACTTGACACGTAGTTTTTCATTTTTTTTTTAATTTTTCATCAGGCAGCACTCGCACGCTTCTTTGATCAACTGCAATTGTATGTATATATAATCTGAATTATACATATACCTAGACACAGTGGATACATGTTTATGTATATGTGTAATGTCAATTGCTGAGTAGTAGTCGAATAGGTTTCTTTTTTTTTCATTTGACATTGATCGTTAATCGTTTAATAGTACGCATTAAGTATATCTATATACACATTATGGAAAAAGTGCTCAACACCTAATAACAAATTATACAGCTTTACAAGATCAAACGCTGGGAACGTCGAGATACATTCACTTCTTCCTTTCTTTTTCTTTGTCACGCTTTTCTTTTGAAATTATTTTTCTCTGAATTAATTATTTTTTTTTACAGTCTTTCAGAGAAATAATGTATATGTTTTTTCAGTTATCGAAATTGAGATTTAATTAACATCCACCATTTTTGTAAAAGGAAAAAGATCTTTAACTAACTGGAATTTTAAAAATATATACTTTGCACAATTTACTGTAATAATCAATATACAAAAAGAAAAAAAATTATAATTCTTGGTGAACATTAGTTGGAAGAGAACTTTTTATTTGTAAAAAAAACTTTTTCCATGTAACAAAAACGTAAGTGCAGAACTTAGAAAATTATGAAAAAAATTCAAGTATTTAAAATTATAAATATATACATTCAACATCAATCTAGTCGCATCACTACAGATCACATTTACAAAAGATGACAGTAATAGCTTTAAGCTTATCACTAACTGTCGTTTAAATTGTTCGCTTTGCAATCGACTAATTTCTCGGATAAATCTGCAATGTCTTGGATTGTTCGAACAAACCAGTGCAATGAAAAGAGGAAACAAGAGTTACCAATTGTCTGAAAATTTCTCGACGTAGTGCACAAACCTGTTCCATGGAAACGATATTATGTGCGCCGAAGGAAAGTTTTTTCATTTACTGCCAAAAAAGTGCGAGTCCATTTTATTTTTTAAAACTGTTTTATTTCTTTATACGTATACGTCATAAGATTGATGAATTTTAGTTTGCTTGTGATAGGTGTTATTTGATCTTTCGTAACTTGCACGATAGAATGACAAATAAAACCCTAAAGGAATTCGTTATGTTTTTTTCTACAATGAATTTCATGTCATTTATATTGCAATGAACGATTTTTTTTTACGCGAGATTCTAAGTACTTGAAATTTATGATGCATGAGATCGACTAATTATAAATAAAGTTGTAAATATGGGAATACAATTTTTTCTAAATATTTTATTTTAATATTTTCCTCTTTTAGCATTAATTTTATCGATTTAGAATTTCAGTTATATTATTAAAAAGATATCAAATACAGTAAGGAAAATGTCACTCTTTTAGTTTAACATACTTAAATAATGTACATAAAATTTGTATGCAATGCAACTGATACCAAAATAGATAACTTTCAATACATTTTCATTTCTGTAAGTGTTCTAATAAAAAGTAAGTGTTCATAGTTTAAATAGTGATTAAATAAGAATGCTTACTCATGAAATTATTTATGACTGAAAGTTTGTAAACTTCTTATACTTCGAGCGAGTTTACAAACATCTATTTCAAATAATATAATGGAAATTACTTTAATAAAATATCTTTGAAGTTTTCTATACATTATATGTGTATACATTTCAATATTTTCAAAATAATATTAGCTTTCCATTCCAAAAATTCAATCACAAGGATATGATAAAAAATGCAGATTTTGAACACTTTGAATACAATAGTAACTTAGTTTTTTGTTAAATAATGGCGCATAAAGAGAAAAAAAAAAGAAAATAGAATTTTCTCGACACTTATTAAATAATTTGTTAATATAAACGGTTTTAATAAACGTATAGTGCGTGTTTCTTTTTTTCTCACTTCTTACAGTTCATTTTTCAATAACAAAGAAAAAAAATGAAAGAAAAAGGGGGGAAAACAACAATAACGAGCTTTCTTCTAACTAACGAGTCTCATGTATATCTTCCAGAAAAGAAAAAACCAACAAAAAAGATAAGTTGAAGAAATATTAATAGATATTATGAATTAGCAATTGATTAGCGCTTAATACTAAAAAGGTGACACGCAATCACGGTTTTTTCTTCCTGGACAAAGCATACGCCCCCACGATAAAGCAACACTCGATAGAGCGTTACTACTTTATTAATTTCTTTTTCGGATTTCTCTCATAGATGGACATTCTTTCACTCATAAAATTTGCTGTTCGAAGAATTTCGCCAAATAATTCTTTGCTCAGTTTTTATTAACTATAATTTATTATAGTGAATTCAAACCATTAAAGAGATACGAATCTCACGGACTGTTTCGGCATGTATCCTCAGACCAACGGAAGAAATAGTTTTGTTCCTATGTTAAAAAAACAACACTTTGTTATATGAGACATCGATATCTTCCTTTAAATTTAATTTAAAACATTCTTTTTTTATCACGAAGATTCATTTTATAATATATTTTCTGAAATTAGAACTAATTTTTTTTTTAAGGAAATTATGTATTCAGGGGATTATTTGAAAACAAACTTTAACTCTTGCGAGAATAAAAGTATTTTTATTTTACAATGAAATATTGCACGTAAATTAATGATAAATTTATTTTTAAAATATTTCAATTTTATAAGAATGGAATAAATTTTTTGGTAAAATTTAAGTTCTTATTAGTTTTAAGAGTTCCAAATCCTAAACTATTTCAAAAAATTAAAATATGAAATTTAATAACATGTTATTAAAGAACTATTGAAATAAAGAAAGTAAAAAAAATCATTCTCACAATATTTAAAATTAATCTCAAAACATTACAACATTCCTATAAAAATAGTAACTAAATCAGTGTGTTTGCATAAACATTCTTTGTAAATGATAAGCTTTCATGATTCATAATAAAAAAAAGTTTATGATGTTTCAAAACATTAAGGCGATTTGGTCTCTTTAAATTTACGCTAAATATGTACATGCCAACTAAGAATCAAAAATATATCGAATCCTTTGATCCCAATAAGATTTTAAAGTACATGTACATAATGTGTAAACTATTACCAATTTAATTATTTTATTTTTTTTTTAGGTTTCTCATAATAAAACATAATTATAATTAGTAATTTTATGTGAGCAAATATTTTATAACTAGAGCATTTGAATTTCTAATTGTAATTGTAAAACAGTAAAAAACTTCAAAGAAAAAAAAATAAAGTAGTAATCGTCGGCGAGACAGTTCGTGTAAAACATTGAAATTATTTAATTTTGAATGATCCGCTTTACTTCTTTATCACTTTTTCCGATTATAAGACTTTTTGCCTCGACGTGATCATACACTGCTAAGATATAAATTAAATGGCACAATGGGGAATCCCTTAAACTTGAAGTACCCGTATCGTTTCTTAACATCGCTTTGACTTTTAATATACTTAGATATTTCGTTACTTTAAAATATATTTCGGTGTGATAATTTTTATTAATATTCATATCAATTCTGATAGTTAATTAATTAATTTATTTATAAATATAAATCTATAGTAAAATATAATTTTTTAAAATATATAAATACAGTGATGAGAATAAAATCATAAAAATATAGTTTATAATGATTTAACGATTTTATTTGTTGATAAGTAGTGTGTTCCTGAGTTTATGTTTAAGCTTTGTCTTAATATTGCAAAAAATAATACCTTCGCACGGACACTCCTTTATGTAAATAGATGTTATTTATGGATATTGTTGATATACATAACATTTATTGAAAATAAAAAAAATCCGTAGATGTAGTATATTTTTGAAAGTAACGAAAGATCGTTGTATAACTTGCATTTTTGTTCCATTTTTATTAATGACAATTTTTATTTGCAGTACTCAAAGTTTCCTTTTTTTTAACTTTTATATTACAGTCAAATAGGAAGTAAATAAACTCCTTTCCTCTTCTATAAATAGTCTTTCCATCTCCCTTATAGATATATATTTATATATTTACAGACTATGCCTTCCAAGGGATACGGACTCATTGAGTGGCTTCACAAAAGCGAATCTTCGAACAGCAATTTTCTCACAAAACAAAAGACTAACTAGCGCAACGATTTCTAACGTGATTTCACTCTTCAAGCAGTCAATCACAAGCACGTATTATCCATTACCATTTACGCGTACTTAAAGGCTAGTTATTATTTATATTTATTAAATAAGCGAGTTTGTGTAAAAATTTAACGTTTTTCCGTACACACTATTCATTTCACACTTTCTTATATTTTTCGTTCTTACTCCATTATTCAATGTTTCTCTTGCTGATTTTCACCCATTTAATCATTTCGTTTTGCACACCTCGAACTAAATTTTTTTTTATGTAGCGCTTCAAAAATCATTTTTCGTTTTCCTCGGTCAATGCGCGAAAAAATGATTATTGACATTGTCTCGTAATTTTTTTCTTTTTTTGTTTTTTCTTTAGGAAGTATTTAAGATATACTTGCACTGTCTCTGTGTTCTGGTTATACACGATGGTCAGTTTGGATTTGCTTTGAAAAGAGAATTACAAGTTAAGACATGGAAATTCGTAGTTTTACTTGTATTCTCATTATGACACAAAAACCACAACACGTTTAATTTCACTTCTAAGCTCTTCGACAGTTTGGTAGTTTTTTCCCTCGCAGAGGGAATCTTATTAAACTATATACATTCGCGTTCTCTATACGTAAAAAGGTATTTCACGACCTTTTTCATTTTCTAACAGCGCTATTAAAGTTCCGAACTTTTGATTTCCACAATATCGATTCGCAAATGTCTCTGTACTTTCGATAAATAGAAGTGACTGATGTGTAAACCCTACAAATACGTTAGGGATGCTTCGCTCATTTCACGAGGCACTGTACATTTTTTTCAAGAGTTTTCAAATCCCCTTTTCTCTTTTACTTGCATGCACTTTCTAACGTGTTGACACGCATATGTACATTTTGCTACCTCCTGAGGCACTAGACTGCGCCACTTGGCTTTGTTGATTCAACATTTCATTTTAAATTTTTGAATCTATGCGTTCTTGTACGCGACTGTCTCTTGCAATCAAGTTTATTCGTTTTTATTTTTCCCGCAGTTCAACTGCGCTGTTATATTCTCAAATCACTTCACGAAGTCTAGATGAATTTGTCGCACCAGCACTAAACGAGCACTAAGGTCAGCGAGACAAACAAGGCAGTTTTTTTTTAACGTAAATAAATGTACGTAGGATATATGTATGTATTATATGTATGTAAGTGTGTATGTGAAGACGTGTAATGTGAATTTTTGTTTGAATTATGTAAAAGCACTTTATCCAATAAACGTCTACTGTTCGTGGATTTTCTTTTCACTGTCCACTGTAGTACTGCACACGACCTGATGATGCAGACCCTGTTTCTCGCATCACGTCGTCCCAAGCTGTTTCAGTATTTCCATGAAAACAAACAAATTAGAATCATTATTATAATGTAAAGAAATTACATAAATATGCAATCTAAGAAGCTCCTCATTTAAATAAAATGAGTACATAATCATTATATTATTTATTTAAAATTAAAGCTGATTATAGAGCATTTTCTTAACGGGAAGCCAGAGGAGCATAGTTACTGACGTTTACAGTTTCATACTTTTTTCGTTCAATTTTTAATATTTTAACATTTTTTGAGTTCAGCCCACTTCTTTGTAATTCACAGAATTGGGTTCAACTTGCAAAATGTTAAAATATTGAAAATTGAGCGAAAAAAGTATGAAACCGTAAACGTCGCAACTATACTCGTCCGGCTGCCTCCTAAACAAAGTTGTTTTATGAATTTACCTAATCCTACAAATGATACAATCTTGTCATGATTGAATTTTTGTACGTGACTTTCATCAGGGGCAATGTAACGCGAAGAGAAATCCTCCTTTGGTTGATTCCGGCACTTTTCAATGACTGGTGGCGGCGGATGCTGAGGTAGCATATAAGGAGTTGGAAATCTCATTGGGCAGCCCATATAGGACATTGTCTGAACCAACACTGGATGTGGAGGCATCTGATGTACAGATATATACGGATTAATCGGGAAGTTTGATGGCAATTTCTCGCATCTGACGTGCTTGTCAAACATAGGCGGTTGACGACTAAAGTTTGGCGGTGAGTTTGAGAAACGAGATAAATCCGGACTGGCTGTGGGAGTTTCTTCCTCCTCTTCCTCTTCCTCCGAGAGAAGAAGTTGTTCGTTGACTTCAAATCCGAAGGTAAGCTCGCTGGATTCTGATTCCGTACTCCTAGCTTGATCAGCGACATTTTCATCCAAAAGGATTACTGCAGGTCTAGTAGATGGCACAGCTGTAGTGCTTGTCTTGTTTATCGTCTGCGATTCAGTGACCTTTTGATCTTTCTCAAGTTTATTAGCTGGATTCGATTGTTTTGACTTTTTATTATCAGAATCCTCGGCTAGTTTATCCTGTCGACAGTTCGAAGCCTGAAAAAGATTTATGTAAGTTGAGGTAACAATAACAACTACCGAAAACGCGAAAATAATTAAAATTATAAGCGTTATCTTTAAAAATGCTATAAAAAACGTGGTTTCCGAGATAAGGGTAAGCTTACCTAATCTTAAAGAAAAAAGAAAAACTTAATTTAATTGATTTAAAATTGTTTACGCAAACTTGTTGACTAGGCTTCATTCCTTATTACAGCTACGACTATTTACGTTTTATGCTAGAATGAATTATTTGACAGGCGTCAAATGTTTCTGACTGATACTAAATAATTTATATGCTGAACTGTACTGCAAGTACGATGAGCCAAAACTTTCTTGCAAATGCTAAGTTCTTTTATCTTTAGTTTGCAATATTGAGTACGATAATTTAAATTTATTAAATCTAGTCAAAAAAATTAAATCATATAGTTCATACTTTGTTTACCGAACTTATTAAAGGGTTGAAAAAATAATGGAAAGAAACTTCACATATAAAACCTTTAATTAATCATAGAAAAGCAAAGATTATGAATTTCTTAAGATAAATAATGAAATTATCATTATTTATATATAATGAAATTATAATAATGAAATTATTTATCTTTTGATAATTATTTATATTAAATAAATTAAATTATCAATACCTGTTGTTGATAACATACTTTCGAAGTGTCTTTGGAATTAACTTGCTGCTGATCTTTCAAAACCTTTGGAAGCCTCTCAGTTTTATTTACACGTATAGCTTCAGCTTCGACAACAGGTCGAGATTGCTGAATCGACTTATTGTTTCCTATCCTCGACTTAGTAGAATCGATGATTTCGGACGGTCCTGCCGTCGTACTATGGATACTAGTGATTTTCTTTGCATCCTTTTCATCTGATTGCAGATGACTTGGATTATTAGTAGGTTTCATCGGTTCCTCCGATTGCGAGTTCTGAACTACTCTTTTGAAATCGCGCGATTCGTCCGTCTGCGATTGATTTTGAGTTGTAGAATATTCTCGAGTACCCGAGCCAGAACTTTGTGGATGATTTTTACGTATTCTCGTGCCATTATTCTTCGAATTGGCAATTAAGTCCTTGCTGTTACTACTTTCACCCTTACTGCTGCTCTCCATCTCGGATGGAGACGTATAATTCGGCAGCGGCTCGGCTAATTTCGGAGGCAGTGGATTGGTCGGTGTAGTTTCGTTTGAATTTGGACTAGAATTATTATTAGACTGCATACTTTCCTTTTGCAATTGACTCTGATGCATCTTCTCGATGTCCTGTACATATTTCACTACTTTGCTGATAGCCTCCTCTTGAGCCTCGACCTTCTTGCTGCTCTCGAGCGGCGCCTTGGTCTTTGGCATCGTGGGAGAAGGAGGTTTATCGAGACTGAGACTACCTTGCTGGGCGAAGTTGTGCTGTCTTACTTTTCTATCGGAGTGCTGTAGCTCGTCCAGACTGGGATAATAATCGTTGGGAAGTTTTTCGGTTTCGGTATTACTCTTCGGGGAAACGCTAGGCCATGTGGTCGTGTTAATCATGTTTGGCATTAAATTCGATATGTTCAAAACTGGTGTCGCTGACATGTTCAGTGTTGCCATGCGTGCAATGTCGGCATAACTTGCTTGCGGGGCATTTGACGATGAGGTAGCAGTCTTTGATGAGTTATGTTTTGATGAGTTTGATGTTACAGGCAGTGAATGAACCGAGTCTAAGTCACTGCTATCCGACTTATCACTGAAGATAAAATAATTTATTTTTTAAATATTCTCATAGAAGTTAAATAATAGATATTATAGATTTTTAAATAAATTATAACTTCAATTTTTTACATTTAACCAATTCTAATATTACATGAAGCCTTTGTGAAAAAATCTGTATATGTATATATCCTATACAGCTTGAAGACTAACTTTTTTATTTGACGTTGAATAAAAGTTATTACTCTTACGATTGTCACTATACTTTTACGAAAATATCAGAATACTTTAAAAGAATGTATATTTAAAATTAAATAAAATAAAATATCCAAAATTGAAATAAGGAAACAATTTACTACTGGTTTTTAACGCAGTAAATGCTTTAAATAAATTTATTTGTAAACAACTATGTACCTGGGAGGCATGCTGCTGGCCGATTTACGTCTGAGTTCTGGAGACAAAGGTGTTCTATAGTCGTTAGAAAAGCCTCTACCACGTTGCAAGTATGATCCGGAACTCGAAAGATTTTGCGCTCTACCGCCACTGGAGCTTCTACGTTGCTTCTTAGTTTTCTTCTTCTTGTTTGTTACGACGTGAAACTCTGTCTCTGCTTCGTATTCTACGTTGCTCTTTTTCACAGAATTGCGACGACTGCTATAATCATCGCCTGTGTCATTGCAATAAATTGACTGTCCTTCCTCTGTGCCCCAGGATCTACGATCGCCTCGAGAATCAACTGCTGTTGCGTCGCCGGTACTTCGTTGCTTTGCACGACGTAAAGCTACGTTAATTGAACCTGTATAACAAAACGTAAAAGAATTTTCAAATGGTAATTGATAATTGTAACGCTTTTTTCAAGTAACGTGTATAAATTTTAATCATAGAAAAACAAAATTTTGTTTTAGAAAATTAAAATAAAAACAAATTGGAAAGCGAAAATAGAAATTCTTTAAGCAGCAAGGATTCAAGAGCCATAAGTTTTAAAAACCCGATGACAAAAAAAATTTCATTACCATGCTGACTGGAAACACTACTTGATCCACTGGAAGTTGTGCTTTTTTCAGTTGTAAGATCCTCGAGTTTGGTTTTCGAAATTTCTTCCAGAGAATTCGACTTTTGCAGTTTCGTAGGTATCTGTTCCCTTTTGATATCTTTATTGTCCCGGGATCTAGACTTAGTATTAGATGCGGTTTTAACCTTAACAGAGTTACTGGTCTTGCCCTTTTTGCTTTTGCACTCCTTGTTCTCAATGAAACTTAGTAAGCTATCGATATCTTCGTCGTCTCTGTGTCCCTTTACGTTCTCTGCTTGATACACTATGACGTTTGGTTCTTGAGCATTCTTTCGACGAGACTTCTTTCGCTCTCCGTTGTAACCTTGGACGGCGTTGCCGTTTTCATCAAGTGACTTTTTTTCGCCAGATAAGGATGAGTCTTTTCCCGCAATATGCTGTGATGTTAGCCTAGAAACTGCTTCTACAAGATTAAAAATTGCTCACAATTTATGTTGCGTTTTCTTAAGGATACACACCTGGGATTTTTTTCACTTTTCGAATGAAAAAAATGAAGAAGCTCGATCAAAATTATGGTCACATTAATTAATTAGCAAATGTTATTTTGAAATAACTAAATTAAGTTGAGTAAAGGAAAACTTGTGAAAAGGAAGATATAAACTTTTCCATGACAAAGAACATCATGTTCTATGAATCGCAGGTGTAAAACCTTAATAAAGAAAGGTAACGAGCTTACCCATAGAAATATTAGGTGACGGCCAGGACATCACAGAGTAAACACTTGAGGGTCCACTCATGACACATTTTACGTTGTTGTACGGTGGAAAGGGAAGCGAACTCGTCCCTTCCGTTCCATTAACATTGATCTTTGACTTCTCCAGTTTAGTGGTGTGTTCACGAAAGGTCGGGAACTCGATGGTTGAATCGACGGGAGTCTGGGGTATGTCGAAGGTTGCACGCGTTATGAACTGTACCGGCCGGCGGTGATCGATAACTTTCATTTCAGTTCCTTCGTCATCCTCTGCGTCCAGCGAGCGAGGCCTCTGAACACCTCCGAGCGCGGCTGAAGCATTTCGCTCGCTTATGACACTTGCCTGCAACGAGACATTAGACAAGTTAATTTCACGATTGCCTAAAGTTAGCGTTGTATGACAATCTTGTTTTACTTTAAAATATATGCATTAGTAGGTCCTACTTTTATCGTGTTTCTATGTATTTTTACCATATTTATTCTTTCAATTCGCCTTTAATATTTATCAAACAAATTGTAGTTGCACAAGCTATTAAAAGTTTAATTTAAGAGTGCATTTAAAAAAAATTTTGCTGTAAATAAATTTATACAAAATGTTAATTAATCTATAAATTTGTATAACATGTTTATAAGCATTTAGTTATTTGTTAAATACATACAAAACTGGGTTAAATTTTTTGGAACACAAGTAAATGCGCTAAAACAAATTTATTAATTAAATAAGACAAAAACAAACCAAAATGCTACTGCTATACATACAGTTAATATTAGACATGTAATATTGTATAAATTATTGGTCTTTATTATTTGAATAAAATTTCTAAATCCTTTGTGCTAGCGACAATCATAAAATATTTTTGATCGGTACTAAATTAGCTTTCTTTATATTCTACTATTTCTGGAGCAACGCAGAGTGATCGCTGACTTCACTGAGCCCTATACTGAGCCCTATAATATAAATAGTATATTCTAAAATTTTTTCACATATTCACTTTCTTATCGGTTTTATTTTCGTAAATGAAAATTGTACCTTATATCTACTAGGTTTTTTCATATATTTACCACATGATATAGATTTAATTGAGCATAGTTTTTTGTTGAATTACTTGCACCTTCTCAGATTATAGAATTCCCTCAATACAAACCTCAAAATCTTCCAGACCGATCACCATACAATCTTGTTTATTGTACTCTGGAGGTGGGTTGTCTGACTCCAGCATCTCATTTGTTCCAAGTTTTCCCCTGTTACTGCTTCGTTTTTCTCGTAATTCACTTTCAATGTCACATGAACCACTTAATTTATTTTCTTTTTTGTCCTTTTCTTTTTCTTCTTTTTTAGAATAACGATCGTAAGAAGGTTTATCCAAAGATTTGGATTTTTCTTTATTAGTCCAATCGCACACAGATTTCTCTTCGGACAAACCCTTCTGAAATGATAGATATTTTTAATTAATATTTTTGTAATCAAAAGAAGTTAAGCATTGTAAATTTTAAGTACATTTTTCTAACTAAGCACAGGACATTCGAATCACAAAAAATTGAATTTTTGTCATATAAATTACTTTAATACAACTAGAAACTTATAAAATATTGTATCCCCAATTAACAGTAAAGTAAAGGTGACTCCATTTATTTAAGAATCATTGTTTCAAAAAATAATAGGTAATTGATAAAATTTTAAATGGATACAATAGAGAAAATCATATTCCATATGTTTGGTAGTTCAAGTAACATCAATGTGAATTTAAAAAAAGTCATATAAAAAAAGATAAGTTTTTTTTACATAATGTGCAGAAAGTAAGCCAATTTTTCTTATACCAGTGTAATTAACAAATATCTCACTTCGAACAATCATTTTTGCCCCAGGTTGTAACGCAAATCAATATTTGTTCTACAATTCGTGTAAATACATGCTTAAAAACGGTATACATACGCGATTACATTCCACAACTGCACAAGAATCTACATCTATATATACACCGACGATGCAGCAAGTACATACACAATTATAGGCACATATAGAAAGCCACACAGATTAATAGAGCTTATTGTACTTATGAAATGTATTTTCGACCTATAATTTGGATTTAGCCGTTGTCGAAAGGAGAATCAATTGCCGATTCTTGGTAGAATTCGCACTTTTGTTAAAATTCAATACTTTCGTGAATCGATGGTAAAGAAAATTTAATACTAGAAAGCTATAGTGAAATCCTTGTTTGCTCATATATTGACAAAATGGCACATTTTGTTGTTTCTAGAAGATTCAATTCGATTGATAAATGCCTTATTTGGACAAACATCAATTTATCATTTTAACTGCTATTTATAAATGTCAAAAAGTATTTCAATTCGCTAATAAAGAAGCCTATCATTTTTCGAATTAACGATTGTCAAATAAAGCGTTTGCTGTCAATGTAAGGACATTTTTCAGAGACTTTCAACTTTTCTTTTTCAGCTAATACTTTATCACGGATGTTATAATTCTAAAACGAAGATACTAAAATATGAATAAAGAGCGAAATTGAACTAGCTTGAGTTTCCTAATATCACTTACTGCAAGCATTCTAACATCTGAGGAAAGAGTTTAAAGTCTTTATGGATTGTCCATACATTCATAAAAGTGATGGAAAGTTTCAAGTCTTTACAAGTAAATGAAAACCGCCGATTTTTCACCTCGTCAATCGTACACAAAAATATGCCAGAAAAGAATAAGCGGTCCAGCTACAAGAGGTAGAGGTAGAGGTAGAGAGAGAGAGAGAGAGAGAAAGATAATGCAGGAGAGCGTGTGGGGGATGAGCACCAGACTAGAGAGAGAGAGAGAGAGAGAGAGAGAGAGAGAGAGAAAGAGAAAGAGAGCGCGTGTACCTTCTTCTCGAACACTAGGTCGAAATTGGCGAGGGATGCGAGCGTGTGGGTGGCATTGACGTTGGAGGGCAGGGATCCACCCTCGCGCTGCCTCGCCGAGACGCTCGGGCCCGTGTGCTTCTTCTGTTTCCGTCTGCCCGCGGCGTAGGTGTGCGAGGAGCCGGCCGTCAGGTAAGCGAAGCCGCTGTCGAACTCGCTGTTGCAGCCGGGCTCGCGCGCCAAGTTCTGCAGGGAGCCGCCGTGCGTGAGGTGCTCCGAGACCGAGTCGCGCTTGTGGCGCCGGCTGCGATTCGAGCCCGGCAGGCAGCGCGATGAGCCGCCACTACTGCCGCTCGTCACTGTCCAGCGGCCCTCCTCGCTCTCGTCGGCCTCCGCTTCTTCCAGTAGTTCCTAAGTGCGTGATGCGTATTCGGTTTTTACAATGCCTGATGCATGTTTTATGGGAGGCCACGCGCGCGCGCGCGCGCAGACAGTCTCCCGAGTGAGTGTGCAGTCGGTGTGCAGGCCGCCCGAGTGCCGAGCCTTCCTCGTGCATCGGGACCATTTGAAAGCACGAGAAAGGCAAGGGTATATGGACTGAGAGAGGCAAGATGAAGCAGAAGAGAGTATGTGTACGCGGTTAGCCGAGTTTTTTCTTTTACTTTTTCTTTTTTCTTTTTTTTTTCTTTTTCTTTATATAAGGCTCGGACACTCCCGACAGCCTTTGCGATACTTGTTCTCCGATTTTTCTTGGAGCGCGGCTAAGTCACGTTTGCTAACTAAGTAGAGTTTAAGCATTATTGATACTCGCTCGATTATGGTACATTCTTCTTCACTTCAAGAAATTTGGAGATTGACATGGTACAAAATTTTGACGATATTCATTGCGAACCAAATGAAATTGAATTTAGCGTCTATACAGTCATTTGTGCCGAGCGTACAAACTCGTTTGTAATCAGCAACTAAATGATTAAATTGTTACCAGCGCACGGTGTCCATTAACATAATACTTAGACCGAATTCAGTCTCACTTTTCCTGTTTTGCTTCGTCCATATACTTCACCATGACCCTGATAATAGTATAGATAAAAACTGAGATTCGAGATTTGAAATTTGAGAAGCGACTGTGAACTCGGGCTCTCAATGGTTCAAATGTCTGAATACATTTATATATGTGTCATGGTAGGATGAATTTGAATATCAATTCAATTTATTTGATTTATTTTAATGAATATTTTAAATCAAGGGAAATGACAGATTTCTATCACTGTTATCAAAGTATCACACTGAGAATTTTAGAAAGTTTATTTGTTGTAGTGGAGTAAAATAGTAATTAATTTTTTTACAATTACATAATAAAATATTACTTTTCTAGAGGGAATTTAATACATAATAATTATAAAGTCACACATTATAGTTTGAACAAATTTTTCATTTATTACTGCATAGTTTAAATTAACTAAAGAAAACATCAAAAGAGTTTATAAATTTTACTACTTAGTAGTTAAACAAAACTCTCTAATAAATATCTAGTAATGAACCAAAATCGTTTAAGTAATAAATGCAATTATAAGTGTATACTGTATACTGGTCAATTCCTAAAATCATTCAGAAGTAAAATGCAGTTATAATTAATCCTCCCAAAACATAATTCTAGTGTAATACAAAATAATTAAATCTTTTTATGTATATCTGAAACAGTATTATACTGTTGTATTTAATCAATATAGTATCGAGTCTTTCTAAAATTTGCTCAATAAAATATAAAGTTTTTAAAAATATTTGAATTGCTATAATTTCATTACTGTAAAAAGTATTCCTTTTAAAAACAGATAAAGTAATACATAATAAGTCTAATTATATACAATAAAATATTTTTATATGTTGCGCATTATGTGTTTTTGAAATAACTGTAAAAAGATATTTTCATATTTTACTGATATTTTGCCATTTTCATGATAAATCCAATATATGGGAGCATGTAGATACTGTAGCTCTCAAAGGTAAATATAATCAGAAAATTCTTCTATAGCTCAAAAAGCGAATAAATTTGTTACTTTGTCAAAGTATAAATTGATATAGAGATGTAGTTATAGAAATGTTGAAATATTCTCTGAAACTTGATAGTTTCATTTTTCTCTCCAAGACACTTTCAGAAGAGAAAATAAATAGTACATTAAAATTTTTTATGCCACCCTGTGCAAAAAATGCTTTAAATTGAGCTTCTCACATGTTGTGACATAAAATACGGTTCGATACATGTGCGAGAAATAGATTTCACCCTCGTGTGACCTTTTCTTGAGGGTAAAATCAATCTATTGTACTAGTATCAAAATGTAGTATTAATTTATTTATATATGATAAAAACTTAATAATAAATGTTTTTAATACATTCTTAAATCGGAAGAATGATCTGTATTCGCAATTCAACTGAAAATCTATTTAAAGGGTTCAGAGTTTCCTGAACTCATCATGTCATATACAATATGTGTATAGTTTTCAATGCACAATAACACAAGATTTTATTTTTAATTGATTAATTTATTTTTTTAATAATAAAATGTTAAAATAAATATATATCTTATAAGTTCAAAAAATTGATATATTACTCTGTACCCTTAGCTACAAATAACAATAAATAAGTTAAAGAATAATTCGATCACTCTGCGCTAGTCAAAAGATTGTCAATTATATAAAATTAATATTATATATAGAAATCAAAATACATCAACATTGTCACTAGCACGCTAAGCGATTCAAATGTAGTTAATAAAGCAATAGGGCTCATGAAATGGGAGTCTATTGAAATGTCTGAACAGCATAGTATGAATTTGTATATTTTTTTGTTTACCATCAAAATTCTGTTTCATATTTATAATACTGAACACTTTTGAAGTGACTATGCTTAGCATGTAAGTTTGTCTTGAATACAAATAATGATAGCTGAGTAAATGTTTTCCAATTTTAAGGTTATAAATGTGCTTAGAAGTCAAGTTAATAGTTATTTTGACTAATGAAGTTTATTTAAAAAAGTATAATAAATTTTATTTTCAATACAATTGAAAAGATATACTAATAAAAAAGTGGATGGAACGTTAATTCAAATTCTGCTTAATCATGTGCTGTATACAATAAATATAGACAAAACGATAAAAAGCTAAAGTACGTCACTGAAAATAATAAAAGCACTCACAATCAATACGGTAAAAATTGCAGAACTGTACCTTAAATAAACTGGACTTTCCTTCACGGTCTTTGGGACATTTGTATGTGATGGCTTCATCCAACAATGCACGTAATTCTCCTTCGTTTAAGGTGGACAGGGTTGCAGGTTCTTCCTGTAACAATAAATTATCTTATTTAATAAAACTATATAAGAAAGCAAATAGTTGTTTATTGACTGTCATTTAAAAAATAAAATGACGTCATTATAATCGCTGTTTCCTGATAAGAGGAATAAAAAGTTTGAGATAAATTAACCACATACGATAAGGAACAAGAAGAGCCTCTATATATTGCACAAAAAAACAATTACGATTACAAAGCAAATTGTTGAATTATATAACACTAAATGTAAGACATATATATTGATTCGTTTATGTTATTAGTAATAAATTATTAATCATAATATTATAAGAATTCAAAGATCTAAACTATTTTTTGATAAATGAACATTATCTACTGTAATATTCATATATTTTCTGACTATATTTTAAATTTTTATATAATGATGATATATGAATGTTTAGACATTAATAATTATTGCTATGCAAGAAAATTGTTACATTTTTTGAATATTAATTGATTTAAATATGATTTCAAAAATCAATTTCTCAATGACCAAATGTAATGATTTATACAAAATCTAACAAATTTTATAATAATAAATAATAATTGTAAAGTAAAAAATTTAACTTATATGGTAAAAACATGTTTTTACAACTCATCACATAAGGGAACTATGTCGTCTAATTTAAACTGAAGATGTTATTCCATATCTAGAGTTAATGCCAAATGCGTTAGTTGATGACTCTTTGATTGAGTATTTTTTTTTAACATGAAATTCTCTATTTATAAACTTTAATTAGGATTATAACTATATATAATTATTACATTTTTACATTGTTTACAAAGAAAAGAGTTCAAGTAAACATTTTCCAATACACAATGTATATAAATATAGATAGATAATTCAATGGGTGACTTTAAGGTTTCACTTATTGGATTGACTCTTGAACAATGTATAGTATTACTTGTAAATCTCACATTCACAAGTAATAAATATTCTGTTACTCATAATATTAATTGTACACCTATGTAATCTTTTAATCAACAATGTCTCATTATTTGATTATAAACAATGTCACACAGTTTTGATTTGATTATTTAGTATTTACATCGTTATAGTCATAACATCTATATCGTGGAACACAAAGATTTTATAATCCAACAACAATGCCTTTAGCACATCATTAAAATTTTAAGCCTTGTAACATCAAGATATACGGGCAAAATATCAATTATAATTTAATTAATTTAAAAATTTAAATTTAAATAATTCATTAAATATTGTTAGTAATAGTAATGAAAGTCATTCATTATTAAATACATAAATAATAACGGTATTAAAAATATATATTAATTCACGTCACATTAACCTCACCCTTAAAATAAAAAAACTTACTAAATTCTAAACAAAAATTAAATTTAAAAACTCTTGTTCATATCTATTACCAAACATTTAAAATTAAATAAAAATTACTGAATTGTGGAAGGTTTATTTCTTTTGGACTTGAAATTTTGAAACGAATATAGCAACAATTTCTAAAAACATATTTAAATAAATTACTATATCAAAACTTGCATCAGCACTTAGCAAAAACAATAGCATGTAAATGACAATAGTAATAATAATCGAAGATAAATTGAAACTATGATAGTTTCTTCTAAATTAAGCAGACATCATTAAGACTTGATCATTTACATATATTGCTGGTTGCAACTGAGTGCTAAAAAATTTTAACCAAAGTTCAAAGATAAAAACCTTATCTTCCCTCAAACGGAAGCTTAATTGGTCAGTGCCAATCTTGACCATTGGAATAATTTGCCACGTATTGCAAACTATACTTACACACATTTAACTTTAAACATCTGCCACTTTTAAAAGCATTCTATATCTATGTCCCTCTGGCTTACAGCATCGTACGAGGCAAACAGATGCAAATGATTGGGCAAATTGATACCGAGTACAAAAAAGACCAGAAAAGAAATCTTTGTGGCAAACAGCTAAAAGACTCACACATCAAGCTTGAGCACAATTGAAGCAGACTTTGAAAAAATCTCATATCTTTAAATCATTGTGAAGGCAGCCATATTCTTTTTTTTTAATCACTTCAAATGGCAACCATTCGATCAAAAATTCAATCTCATTGTAACTAGATCCCACCGATGAAGGGGACACATCCCCTCCACCATCAAAAACCACTCAGTTTTATTCTCACAACAAAAGCTCCATTTCTTGAACAATGTCAGCGCAAGACTCGGCAAAAAAAAGTACAAGATAAAGGCTGGATGAGTGAAAACGGAAAGAGTAGGGTAGAGAGGGAACCGAGAGGGAAGGGAGGTAAAGACAGAGAGAAACAGAAGAATATATACCTTAGAGTTGCAAAGAAACTTACTTGAGAGGCGTGAAAAGAGGAAAAAAGTAACGCGGGCCGCCGCCTGCTGTCGCCGTTGCCGCTGCTGCTGCCGGGCAGTGTGCCGACGGTGCGGAATTTATATTTTTAGAGGACACCCAGATATCGGCGTTCGTCTTTGCGCACCACAAGAGAGCCAGGCGGGCAGGCCGCAGCACAGCAGCAGAGCACACCGAGAGAGATAGACAGAACAGAACGACGAAGGCAGTCAGAGAGAAAGAGAGCGCGAGAGAGAGAGCGAGAGAGAGAGAGAAAGAGCGGGCACACACACTGCTGCGAGGCGAAAACCGCCGCTCTCCGCGCGCGCGAGCGAGAACCGAACGTTCGTGCCTACGTACACCGTTTACGCCCCGTCTTGCTCGACCCGACTTCCGTCGTCGTCGAGGAGCGAACGAACGAATGAGCCGCGCACAGTCACACACGCACGCACACACGACGGCCTCCGCTCGCGGCTCCACCGCCTTTTTTTCGTCCGTTCTTCACGAAATTCGCGATAGATTCCTTCTCTCCCACATACGTTGATTGTGCCAACAGTAGTAACAGCCGCAGCGAGAGAGAGAGAGAGAGAGAGAGACCGAGGCGGACGTTGTGCAGAGCGCGGTATACGTGTTGTACGCAGGAAGGCACAGCACGGAACGAGGGGGGCACAGACGGACTAGACGGGTATATATCTACCGAGGAAACGCACACTTGCGCGAGAGCTCTGTGCGACGAGAGAGGATCGGCGAGTGGCCGCTGCTGCTGCCGTTGTCGCCGCCGCCGCCGCCGTCGCGAGAGTATTGCGCCGGGTTCGCGCGACACACACGCTCTCTTGCCGCGTATGATATAGGCCCCCGTGTGTGCCACTCTGCCAATATATATATATTGGGGCGCGCGCTCTTACACACACACACACACACACACACACACACACACACACACACACACACATATATATATATATATACGCAAGACATGTGGTCGTGAGAGGGGCTATATATTTCGCGGAGCGAATACGGGCGCGGCGCGCGCTCTCCTCTCCTCGCGCGCCGCACGACGGCTCTCTTCTCTCTCGTTCGCGACTCGGTCGGCATGGTCGTCGTCGCCATTACGCTCCAAACCATAGACACGGCCCTTGCGCGCAGGAGTGTGCGAAACTGCTCGGGTACCCCGCGCCGCGCTACTCTCGATTTGCACGCTCTCCACGTATATATTTTTCTCTGTATGCAGCGGTGCTGGGAGCTCGCAGCAGCGCGGCAGCGAGTCGAATGTTTTCTTTTTTTTTTTTTAAAGTAGAAGAAGAGAATGAGATTCTGAAGAATCATTAATTGAATTGGGAATGTGGATAGTGTGGTATTAATTAACGTTGCCTTTTTGGAGGGCGGAATAATTTTTTTTTAATTGGTCTTTGTATAAATGTAGATTGTAGAATGAATGATTTCATCGAATACCACATTCAAATTAAGACATCTAAGGTAAATCAGTTAGTATTCCATAAAAGTTTGCTTTAAAAAAGTATTAAGATTTTTCTGCGATGCGTAAAATAAAGTCCTTTTGGTCATTTTTGGTTTTATTATATTTCAATGCAATACTTGGCCCATACTCCCTAAAATTATACACGTAGTAAATCACTTTTTCCATGTAGAAATAATCTGAGTAAATTTTGATGATCTGAAGCGTTTATTTACCCGATTCAACTGAATTTTTAGTCGAAACGAGACTGCTGAGTAGATGGTTGAGGGGTCATGTTGCAACTTTGTCTCCGTTACTTCGACTGATGATTCAATGAAATTGAGTGGAATTTTCAATCATATCAATGACCAGTTCTTTTTAGGAAAAATGGTATTCTATTAATGAATGGATTTTAGAAACTGATTGAATTTGGAACTAATGTATATTTATCATCGATTTATAAAAATTTAAGAATTATCGACGATATTTGCATATTTTATTCATGATGAAAATTGTTATGATATATAGGAAGTTTTAAAAATGCTTATGTTATAGCGAGATTAAGCAGAGGCACAGTAACTGACTCACCCTAGATATAGTTTCGATCAAGCCGATTTATTTCGATCAGTATATCAGACAATTTCACAAACTTTAGTTTTGTATATTTTTATTTTATAAAATAAAATTTTCTCTTTAATTTGATGAATAGAATATAAATTTAAATATTAGTAGAATACGCCATTAGGGGGGAAAAACTTGGACAGTCCAGAACTCGTGTAAATTGACACACGAGACGAAGGTGAGTTTCCCTCCCTTATTCTTTGCCAAGTGAGGACGAAAATACAACATTCTAGTACAGGCGCCGAGAGAGAAAGTGGCACTTTCGGCCCGCTAAGCAAAAAAATAGTACATTATTTACCGAATGAGACTTTTTCGCACGAGCGAAGCGAATGAGAAAAGTCGAATGCGGTAAATAATCACCTTCCACACCAGTGTCATACAGCATTTTATCGCACGAGACCAGAAAAAAAGCTGCGAAGGTGGGATTTTTAGGTTAGAGTGCGATAAAATAGTATACGCTACTCGGGAAGAAAATTGTCTAGCCCAGACCTCGTGTTTGCCACCCTCTGATCAAGTTTTTTCCTCCCTTCTGGCGTAATCTACTACATTTAAATATTCCATAGGCTATTCGCAAATCCTTTGAGCTGACATTGGAAATAAAAGATTTAGTATTTTGTTTTCTTACAACAAAAAAGAAAAACAACTGTGTGCTAACATATAATTTTGTATCCAATATATAGATATAGAACATTACTGTAGCTCGTAAAATACAATCTAAGGTCAGGTTACCAATAATTTAAAAAGAAAACGTTAGCTTCACTTTGACTTTCGATTTTCATGATTGATTTTCATGGATCTTTGTAACAATTAGCGTGATTTAATTATGAAATCCAGTATCATTACCACATTTATATCATTGTTGAACAATATTTTCTCTTTTAGCTCCTGTCATATAAACTGAACTTCCAAACAGTATCTCAGTGTATGATAGGTACAATGAACTAAGAAACAACAGGGTAACATTGCTATGAGTAAAATTTTCTTTAACTGTAGAATAAGTTTTCTTCATAATTCCGATTCGTAACAAGAACCACGAATACATACAAAACTTGGTTTAAGAACATGTGCTCTGGTCGGAAAGATTCCTACCTTACTGGTTTTGGCATTTAACGAAATAAATAAAGATAGACTAATTTTAGAAAAAAAATTCTCTGTCACCACATCGGTAATGATGTAAACATTACATGATTCCAGTTTTATGAAATTCCATCACGGCGGCAATTTCGAGATTTTCGTTGTCGAAAATTTCGGAGTTTAAAATCGCTGTGACTTACAAAAAAAATTTTCTATAGATAGAATTTCATAAAATTGGAATCACGTAGTGTTTACATCATTACCGAAATGATTTATTTATTTCGTTGAATGCCAAAACCGGTAAGGTAGGAATCTTTCCGACCATATCATATCCCCAATTCTTTTTTAACAAAACTAAGATCGCTACATCAATACATATGCGCAGTCGCGCTTACAAATTGATCGATCGGAACTGGAAGTGTAAACGACTCGCATCCATTGTATGCGGTAATTACGAATCAATATAATATGATATTATTTTTTCAAGACTAATTTGTTGCCAAAGCTTTTATTATACTAATTAGATAAGAAGTCAAACTTATATTTTTGTATCGACTGTTTGCTTGGCAACTCAGCAAATGAAAGAGTTTTAACGTTTTTTCACTGGTCTACATACGTCCAACGGGTTTTCATTTTTTGTGCAGACAGATGACTTTCATTTACAACGCTAGTATCGTTTGTATTACAAAAACATTTTTTAAGAATACAGTATGAAATCATGAAGATTTAATTCAGCAATGATATAGGTACTTGTAGTAGATGATACTGAAAATATGTTAACTTATTCAGTTTCAGTAGCTTCATATTTAAACTAGTTATTTAAACCATTGAAGTTCTTTGATTCAGTGTCAGGAATAAATTTTTCCTCGATCAGTTGTAAAGTATATTTTAATATTTACTTATACATGACTTGCAGACAAATTAATGTTTCTCAAATTAATTTTAACTTTTCAATAAAATTAGAATGATTAATGTAAATATAAAGTGGTTGTGTTTAAATTTGATAATCAATAACATTCACAAATCATTATTAACGTTTAATTTTTGACGTCACATTATGAACATCACATTTTGTGTGTTAGATTTCATAATTTTCCATTACTCTTTAGAAAGTTGCTTTTGATATCGACACGGGATACTATCTTACGAGCTTTTACATGAACGGCGCGAACGATAAAGCAATTCCCTCTTCTCCTCTGTCCATATAAGTTGATGCATCACACTCGCTTCTTTGTAGTTAACAAACGGGAAAATTAAGCAGGCAATATTAGCAAACTTACACCAGACGAAAAAGAATCAGAACGTCAATAATTTATACATATTTCTTTATCATGTTTTATTCTCCTTCTTACCCTCTTTATAATAATTGCTGTTACACAATAATCAAAGTTTAACTTCTGCTTTAGCGCAATATTTGTGAATTATTACAATATATTTTCGTTTTTATTAATTTCACGTTTTTAACAAATTCAAAACCATTTAAAAAAGTAGTTAAAACTAAAAATCATCAACTTTGTTTTTTAATTAAATTTCTTCTCTGTGAGTAATTCTTTATCATACCGCGTGTATTCGTTAAATACAAACAGCTAATCACGTAAAGCTGATGATTGAAATTTTAATGAGTTATCATCATGCTATTCAATTTCTAATTTAATACTTCAATGCATTGTACAATTCCCACTTTTACGAAGATTATTTTAAAAAATTCTACTTTTTTAAAGAATTTAGTCGTACAGTTTGACAACTTTAAAATCTTGTTGGTTTTATAACAAATATCTTTTGTAATATATCTTGATTTTGTTTTATTTAATTAGTGATTCTGAAATGTTTATAAATTTTATTCAATTTTCAAGGTTATTCAATTTGAATTCGGGGTCAGACTTAAACAATTTCAAATGGCGGGTCCGATATCACAAATGGAAAAATAATTGAGTTAATACGGCTTTATTATGCAATATTATGAATTTGCAAAATAAATATGCATATTTTTTATAATTTAAATTTTAAATAATAATTCACACATATTCATATTACCTCAAAGTTTATATCAATAAATCGACAAGACAATACATCGTACAGCGCCCATATAATATGAGTTTTTAAAATCCCTGCGCTAAAGCCTGACGTCAAATTGGTAAAAATCTGTAACTATTTTTGTTTGCATCTGCATCTTCCATAATCTATAAGATTCAGAAATTTCTTTTAAATTATAGAAGACTATTTATGCATTGATTGCTTTATACAATAATTTTACTTCACTAAGTTAAACTCGTTACTTTAAATTTTGTAAAACTTTTTCTGAATTTGGATTGAATGACTCTAAAACTGCTTAAATTATATACAAATTGAATGTACGCAATAATATAAATTCATCAGCAGGCAAAAAGCCTAAATAAATAATATAACTTAACATTTTGAAAAATATTTTACTAAGTAAAAATCATAATTTTATGCTGTTATAATAAAAAATATGGATAAACATTATTGAGTATTTCCAGTTTTGTGGAAGATTTGTTTTTGCGTGCAAGAAAAGATATAAATAAATTTACATTTTGAACATATAATTGACACAGAAAAACTTATTTGACTATAGGTATTCTCAAATCTATATATATATATGGATATTTCCCAACGTTACAAACCGACTGCCCATTTTCTATTTGGTCTAAAAATTTTAAAAAAATTGTTAAATTATTAGAAAAGTATAAGCTTTTGAATGGCGCGTCCATACTACCTAATTAAATCAGATTATCATGAAAATTTCTAAAAACCGAAAATATATGTTTTTAACCACTATTTTTAGGTTTTTCGAAAGTTTCAGGATGATTTGATTTAACAAGGTAATTTTTCCACGCGCCATTCGCAAGTTTATACTTGTTTAATACTTTTAAGATTTCTTTGAATATGTTTTAGATCAAATAGTAAATGGTCGGCCAGGGTGAAAGTTGGGAAATAATGCCCCATATATATTTAATATATTAAATTATACTATTATCTTGTAAAAATGTTGCCATATAAGCATATACTAAAATTGAATTAATAATTTCACTTGAGTAATAAGAGAAGGAGTATTCCATGAATACTAAATAACTAGAAGATGTTTTAGGTATTAACTAGTTTTCTTAACTGCTTGTAGTTCTAAAAAAATTTCACTTTGGTTAGGTGTTTATAAATTATTTTTTGTAATAACAATTTTTTTATCATTCAATATGACTACGAAGTTAGTACAAAAAATCAAGATTTCTCATTAGAATTTATTTCCGGTGCTTGGAAAAAGTATGTTTCCAATTAAGTATAATATTTCTTAAAATACATAATGAAAGATGTGTATATTTGCCATTTTGGGTCAAGAAAATAGTAAGGTGTTGAAGAAAAGCAAAGTTAAAGTTCGTTGAAATAGGCAATGAACGAATCTTTTTATGCTGTCCTACGTTAATGCGGGCATTGCGCCAAACTTCTGTTCCAAACCTGCAATGTCTTGGCGTTATCTCAACACCGTTAACACTTTATACGTATATATATTTTGTTGAAGGTAATACATAGTAATGTATGCAACTATACTCCATGTAGAAGATAAAGTTTCATTGTATCAATTAGGTACATGTCAATAAATGGTTTATATATACCTGTAGGAATAAATCATATATTTTATTCATGCGATCTATCAACATTGAGATAGTAAGATAGGAATTTGGTAGAAAAATTAATCTAGACTACAAATTATTGATTTTACTAGCAGTCAAAAATACATACAAATAGAAGATTGTAATTAGTTAAATGTGTTAAAATATTATTCAAAAACTTATTAGAGTTGCATATGTTATTTTGAAATAACATTTAAATTAAATTTAAAAAATTATATCTGTTGGGTTCGATCAGAAGTCGACTGGGCTGACTTGTATCTTACCAATGACAAAACCAGAATAGCAAACAATATTTATGACTCACAGGATTCTTTAAATATTTACTAAAATGATGTGATCACAATAAAGTTGAGATAAATTTTAAATAAATGACTCTGTATTACTATTATTAAAGTGTTGGCAAATGATTTATTGTCTATTTATTGAATATTTAATATTTATTTTTAATGCTTAGACGAGATTAATTTCATCGTATCTTGTCAGTAATTAAATGTGACAACATTATTATCTAAAAATTTAGTGACTTTAAACCTGCAGATAAATAGTTTAACGGAAAATTGAACAGCAAAAACTGTCTAATATTTTTATGTAATTAAAAAATAAGTAAATAAATAAGTGTAATTAAATAAGTAAACGTTCTATTCAATAATGATTGAAAGCCATGGTCCCTTAATTTTTTAATTTTGAAAAATATGACTTTAAACATTTTTTAGGTTATATTATTTAAAAGAAATGTGAATCACTAAAGAACGATGACTACGTTAAGTTTACTGTTTAAATTGCAGGCAGTTCTTTAAGTTGCATCACACTTTAACAGCGATATTCATGAGGCAAAGTGGTTGAACGCGAAAAACTTGTAGCTATAATCTCAAGGACGGCTAAACGGATTCATAACCGAGCAAATTATTTATCTCGTAAAAAATAGAAATAGAAAAAGCACACGCGATAGAATGATTCTTTCAAATGCATGCAATTCTTATATTCTTTGTAGCATAACGCATTTATAATAAAAGTCACGTTTGCAAGCGATATGAGTCACATAGTCACATTTGCGTTAGCGGTTGGAACTTTATCGTCATTCTCTTCCAAACTTGATGATTTTATGAATAATGCAGAGCGCATCTTGATATTATTTCTTACATTATCGCTGAATAAGATACTCTTACGAAGAAGAACGATCACATTTTATCCATGCAATCAATTACATGTTTCGATAGAAGTTATTGATTTTGTACAGTGCGCATGTTTATTTAAATTAATGGGACTAATCGATAATCGAAAACCTCGAAATTATGTCAAATAGAGTTCAAAACAACACGGGATGCACAAAATCACTAAGCTATGATCAAGATGTGTATACATAATTATACGTGCATAGTTATTCGGAATTTAACATTACGCACTGTAATGACATGCAACTTTTATAGAAGTGAGACAAAACCTCTTACATGATTTATTCTAAAGAGTAAAATTAGTGTTTCGTAATGGTTTATAAAGTGGAAACACGTTAATTAACAGGCATGTATGAGCTATAAAAATAAGAATTCCCTTTCCCTAGAATAAATTAATTTTTTTAGCACATTTGTTGCAAATATTTTCTGTCAAGGCGCGGGCAAGGTCAATGGTTTAGAAAAACATGATCCCAATGTACCTAATCGACAAAATAAGCGTCGCCCGACCACCAGAGCATTTTTCGTTCACCTCCCAAGTTATATATGCATACATATATCCACACAAAGGCCGTCACTGTCAGTATCAGTGTTTAAAATTCAATTTCCACTTTCTATTACATCCGATTGGGAAAACATGAATACTTGTCACTTTCAGATCTCAGTGTGCGCACGAATACGTTGCTCTGTTACTACCAATAAGTACTGTAGCGCTTGTCTTGCACGCGCTGTGGAAATTACCGGAACGCATCTCAAAACCCTTAACGTAACGTCACGAAAAGAAAAAAAAAAATCAAAATATAGACATGTATTAGACTGACAACTGCACTGCGCTGGTCTAGTCTACTATTGCGCTTGGTGAGCGCAGCTCCGAGAATACGAAGACTCATTCCTTTAAAGGCCATTTTTGTAAAACGCGAATTGTTCGTCGTACGGTGCGGCGATCTGCTGCGCTGGTGTGGTGACGCATGAATTGCAAATTGTCACTGGAGGTGCGTACACTAGTCCGGGAATGTGCAAGAATATTTAGCGAGTTATTTAATCATACCCTTTCCGGAAAAAGTAGTTGGGGAAAGCTTGGTAGTAGAGCATCATTATTTTTATGGAATTCCTGCATGGTAAACCGTTTAAATTCAAAATTTTAATTTAGTGTGCACGAGCAATCGAAGACTAAGTAGTATACGTGTAGAATGAATTTGTCACAAGAGCGAATATCAACGAATATATTATGCACCGAGTATAAAACGGCAAGTCCTTGAAACTCTTTTATAATCACATTATTAATTATTATGAGAATATTAAAAAAAAAAAAATAAAAGGAGATAAAGAATTGACAACAAATGAATTCTTTAAAGCGTAGAACAACCCCTATTTTTGTGACACTATACAATTTGGATAATACATTATGTTATGCACATGCAGTATACATTTAAATGCTAAAATTTACCATTGATTACTATTCGGTATCGGCTAAATTTCAATAACTACTTGTTTCTTTATATCTAAATATATTACCTTTTTAACGTTGTATACTATATTTCAAGCTAAAAAAATAACTTTTCACGTCTGTGTCGAAGTAAAAAAGTAGAGTAAGAATGTAGAATTAAAAAAAATCATTTATTTTTATCGGTATTATTTATTTTTTTAAATTACCGAGAAAAATTATTTTTTTTTGCCAACAAATTTCACAGAAGTCAACGTATTCAGTAAAATCATTATTATTTTCAAAAATAAAAATATTAAAAAATTAAAAAGGGGGAAAAATAATACTGGGCTATAATTAGACTTGACACAGCAAAATTTATTTTCTATATATTTTAAACTAATTTAAAGTTACGAATATTGAACGTTAGTACGATTTTTTATTCTTGCAAATTATAAATAACTATTTTTAAGTAAATAAAAATAAATATGCAAGCGAAAGCTCCATTTATAAAGATCAAATTTATTAATGAATTCTTCATTCTAAATTCATTTACTCCTACAAATCAATCATCAGTTTATATAAGTATCATTCACAACGGTGAATCTAAATATTGAAAATATGATGTAAACTAAAAAAATAAAGAACATTATGAAAAGTGACGTTGTACAAGAATATATCCATAATATGTTGAAATCAATATAACGTTGAAGTGCCACAATTAGCAATAAATTTGTATCTGCACATATAGAAGAATTAGGCTATTAATTGTAGATACGCTATCCCGATAATTACACCCTTACGAAATTTTTAAAGTGTTGGAAATTATATGATCCCATTGTAAACTATAACGTTAGGTCTTTATAGTTCTGAACTATTAGTAATTGTAAAGAAGATTATGCTTATGTAAATATCTCAGTTCTATAGTCTTTTTACTGCAAGTACTTCTGCTTTCGTATAGTGTAATCGTATAACATTAGTTGTAACCAAAAACTTAAATTTGAAAATTTGTATTTACTACTAATGCATTTTTTTTTGTATTTTAAGTAATTCTTGTGTAATGCTCTGAATAAAAGCATATAACAAATTCTACGCATTCTATCAGTTTTTTTCCCACATGAATCAGCTATTGGGTTTAGCAATGAATTTCAATCAGTCAGAGTATAACCAGTCCGAGTCATTAATTATATTCGCACATTTGAGAAGAATAAATTTATGCTGTGGGTGGACTTGCACATAATACAAGCTTGAAAATGACAATTATTCATACACCTTGATTCGTTTTGAGGAACAAAAAATATTTAGCACACAAAACAAGTGACAATTTTTTACTCCTCCCTCTCGGAGACCTAAAAGCGTGCCACGTTCTAATCCACTCGACTGGAGCGCTTTATAAAGTAACCGTAACCGAATATTATACACGCCAGTGACGCAATCGCCTCGACTGTGCGCGCTCTCTCTCTCTAGCTCTCGCTCTCCCTCTGTGTCTCTTTTTCACTCTTTCTTCCTCTCTCTCACTCTTGTGTATATATCAAGAAAGCTGTCCTCGATTCTTGGTGAATCGAAAATCAAGAACAACAATGACAAAAACAACAAATTAAAAGACTAAAAAACCACGTAACATAAACGTTGATTTATTCCTGCGCTTTTCAGTTGAAAATGACCCATTGTTTTTCTTTTAGACCATTTTTAATTTTGCTTGAGCGGCTCGTAATAAAGTGCTTCTTAGAAAATGTGAAATTTCACTAGGAAAGCATTGTAGGAAATTCAATTTGTCGTGTACAGAAAAGTGCGTCCAGCCGTGTTTTGCCCGTTTCCGGAATGATATAACACGTTATATATCGTTTATTTTTCAACACGTCGTTACTGTGATGTGTCACACGATAAGGTAAAAAGTGGCATTACCACTGCGAGGCACAATAAACTCACTGTCATTCAGTAAATTCGAGTAGGTAAAACTTAAGGGTTCTCGATCTGAATTTGTTCAAAAAGAGGAATTGTTTTTGAGGTGGGATTCACGCAGCACAACGCCTTAATTACATTCCAGAACCGCAGAAGGTATGCATTTACTCTAGAATAATAAAAAACCGTTCACTTGCTACACTTGAAATTAGTATGCAAACAATTTCAACTGTCGGTGTGCGTATAAAATTTTTCTGGTTCAGACTTCATAATATTTTCCTCTACAAGTGTCCATTTTGCCAATTTTACATAAACACAATGTTTTCCCATCACCTATTGTTTCAAAAAACTCTTTTCATGAACACTGTACCAATTTAAAGCTGAACCATAGAAGTCTATAACTACGTTAAAAGTTGGACAATGTGTGGACACGAAACGAAAAAAACAGCACAATCGATTCTCCAACTATTCCCATTTCAACCTAACCTCCAACAGTACCAAAATACTAGCTACAGCTAATCTAAACACCTCCCAAGAGTTGAGAATACAAAAAAAAAAGAAAAAAATATCTCAAATGGTAAGATATGATCACCTGCTTGCTGTCGACGAGGGCGGCGTTGTTGAGTATCGGCAGGGCGGACTCCTGATTGCTTGCGGCACTGTCCTCGGCTGCAGTCTCGGTCGTGAGGTAGGCGGCAGACGACGACGATGTCCCCGCCACCGGCGCCGAACTGTGGGAAGATGAGGTCGAAGCAAAAGCAGAAGCAGACGAAGACGTAGTCGATGTAACAGCGGCGGCGGCAGTAGCAGAAGAAGACGAAGAGGCAGAGGAGGCAGCAGCAACAGCGGTGGCGGTGCTACTGCTACTGTTGGTGCTCTTGTCGGGTGCGACGGGCTCCTGCCGCTGCTGGTCCGGTCCTGGTGCCATTTTCATTGCGATCGACGACGGGGACGGCGCTGCGACTGCGTCTGCTGCCGTGCTCATAGCCCTCGACTACAGGCCACTTGCCTCCTCGTCATTTTATCAACGATCCGGAGCTCAACTTTCTCTCTCTCTTTTTCTGTCTCTTAGTTTATCTCTCTCTTTTTCTCTGTATCAACTCTTTTATTCTCTCTCTCTCTCCCTCTCTATGTGTGTATAAAACTATACACACTGCAATTTGGTCGTGGAAAAACGTACATAGAGAGCCTCGTGTAATATGTACAGGGGGTTGGGAAGGAAGGGAAGAGATGGTTCTCTCCCTCTCACACGCGAGAATCAGGGAATCGTCGGCGAGAAGTCGCTGCTGGGCGACGGCATTTTTCGCGAGCTAACGGCTCACTGTTGCTGCTCGTGCTGTTGCTGCCGTTGCCTCTGCTCGCTGTGCATATGAGAACCGAGTCAAGGTCATCGGGCTAGCTCCTCGTGCACTCGCTGCCACTGGTCACGCGCGAGACATCTCGACACATCCCTCACTCGCTCTCGCGATCTTTTTTCTCTTATTGTGCGCGCACACACATACACACACACACACACACACACAAACACACACACGCACGTGTCACTTGCAAAGAACCAACGATTCTTGCGCTTCTGAATAAAAAGCCGTCCCCGTCCCTGTCTTTTCCCAGTGTACGTGCGTACGATTGTCAAAATCTGGGTGCGCGAAAGGGGCACGCAACACACGGCACGCACCTAACCTCACTTTATCGGTTGCGCCGACGCGCCTCTGGTCTGTCTCTGTCTCTCTCTCTCTCTCTCTCGATCTCTGTCTATGCGTCGTCTGCGGAGAACACCTTTTTTACCCTCGCTCTCTGTCCCGTACCGTTTTATGGTACACGATGTGTTTTCCTTTTCCTTTACGATTGATCGATCACGCGGATTGCTCCCGATTGTTTACACCTCGCGCCAACCTAAAAAACAAAGCGAGGAGACTGTAGCGGACGAACAATGAAGATGACACTGCTAAAGAAGGCAAGGATTTTCTGTCGCAGGCGCACGAGTGCATGCACACAGTGGCGGTCTGAGGTGCATGCATATATGCGCGCGCGGGAGAGAGAGAGAGGGTGCCCAAGCAGTACACACGCAGAACAGCAGCAGAGCAGCAACGTCGAGGAGAGCCAAGTGCGCTGGCAGTGCCGTAACGATCGAAACTCGGCGCCCCACTACTTACTCTTGCACACTCACCGCGACACACCACGACGAGCGAAGACTCTTTTGCACACCTATATATGTATCTGTACACATATATATATACGTGTATATTCACTTGCTTTTCTTTTGACGTACTCTATCCTCTATCTTCTATCTTCTTCTCTCTTCAGGCAGCGACGTACAGAAATTCACTTACACTTATATTCGAATAAAATAAATAACTCTCGACCCTGCATATATATATATGTATATATGTGTGTATGTAGACACGGACGATACATACACGAGACACTAAAATACACTACTGGCGCGAATATCGTTTCGAGCTTCTCGTCCAACTTCTCGCACAAGATGACAAGAGATAGACAGAGTCGCTGGCTCAGTCTCTCACCGTGGCGCCGAGGAGAAGGACAACGAGGACGAGGACGAGGTGAGCGACGAGGAGGGTGACGGCGGCGGCAGCGCCGTCGTGGTGGTGCAGCCGAGCGCTCCGTACGTCGATCCCGACGGATTCAAGATGGCCGGCTGCTGCTGCTCCACCTCCGCTTTCGTAGATGCTCGAGCTCCGCTCCCTGATGAATCCTCGTCGTGCACCTTCGACGAGCCCATCGTCCGTCGGCTCACACGACTCTCGCTCTCTCGCTCTCGCACGCACACGCTTTCTGTCCCTCTCTCTCGCGCGCTCACATGTATATACCACACATAGGCGCGCGATCAGTGTTGCCAGTCTCTCTCTCTCACGCACGTTTACGTGCAGAAGGAGGGGTGGGGAAGAGGGAGGGGGGAAGAAGAGCAAGATTTTGCTGCGATGTGCGTGCGCGCTCTCGCCAGTGATTGCCGATATATGTGACCGCACGCCAAACCGGAGAAGAGAGCGAGAGAGACAGAGAGAGAGAGAGGAGAAACACACTGCTTTTTTTTGCACACCCGCACTTTATATAGTTCTGATTGTCTGTGTTGGTAAGCACGTATCACACGTTGTTACGGTACCTATTATAAACGCGCGCCAGGGCCTAACCCGAGAGGTTCTATATACTCTCTTTTGAGAGGGATACTTTTTGCTTTCTATCGTTGGCTCCGGTCTGATTTGCTGACGGTCAGTGACGATAGGTACACACGGTGTAACGGTTATGACGCTCCGCCACTTATCATGCACTTTTTTTGAATTCGTGCTTTTTCGGGGATGGCGTTTAGTGTACCGATTCACTTGTTATTTTTAGAGCTGATAGAACGTTAGTTATGTGCACTTTTATAGACCCTTTTTGACGGGTTTTGTTTAAACTCTTGATTAATGTTCCAATATCTGGCTTAATGCAGGCTCAAAGTGTTATTTTACGTTATATTTTAGAGTATGCAAAAAATTTAAGCCACTCGAAGGTGCAAATCTTACTTTGCTCCAAGCAACAATTCCATAGTATATTATTGCCTCACATTTTTATTCAACAATCGAACAAATTTATCGTTCTGTATAAGAGTCAAATTGTCAGAGCTGCAAATAGATGTACCGGTGTTTTTAAAGGGCACTGAAACATCCTTCACATCTTCAATGTTTATCGTTCAACGCATATCAAATATAGAATCGTAAGCAGCCAATTGATTCATTATTCATAATAGATTCATCGAAGGTGTATCATCATCTCCATCGACATCTTAGATTGTGTGGTATGCTCGGTAACATTATATAAGGCGCCTACATACTTATGCGTTTTTTCGGCTGCACAATGTACGGCCGTTGATTCATCTCAGCTGCGCGTACAGCAGTAACGACTTTTCGGCTCACCCCTCGATGCCCAATCTGCTGCCTCGGTATATAAGATCGTGTACGTATACGTTAAGCACAATACTTCTGCACGATCGACGACGACGACGACGACACCTGACCAGGCAGAAGAGTATCCCCACCTCGATGCCGCGCGCGCGCCTCACATTTCCTATGTACAAGTTACGAATGTACAAAGAGCTGCCTGAATTTATATTATCCTCGCGGCGGAACGTTGACAGGTTATCGATCGCGCGCGCACTCGTGCACACAATATGCCCTCCCTCTATCTCCCTCTCGCTCGCGCTAGTTTCTCTTCCTTTTTCTGTCCCTCCTGTTTTCCTCCACTCCTCCTCGCATCAATCTCAATGTACACTTCTTCGCAGACGCGGTATACTTATAAGATATAGGCGCGTGCACAGTGGAAAAACAAAAGGACAGCGCTAAACAGTCTACATATGCAAGCTTTGTCCGTGTATATATGTATGTATTATCAGATGTCCGACGACTTTGGTCTTTTTAACAATCGGCGATTATGCGCCGCTGCTGCAGCCACAGAGGGCCGATATATTGTTTTCTCCTCGTTACTTCCTTTGCCATTCAATTAGCTATGTCTGGAACGTCGTCGTCGTCATCGCCGCCTCGTCTGACGTGTGTCTCCTCTTTTTTTTTCTTCCTTTCGCTCCTTCTCACTCTTCTTCCTCTCTGTACACGCGTATTCTCTTCCTGTGCGCGTTTGTGATACACACTCGAACGGAAGTACATACAGGTAAATGGTTTGCTCTTTCTCTCCCATGCACATGCAAACCACGAGCGCGCTCTCTCGCGAAAATTTCGTTGATAGATACATACATATATATATATATATAGGTATATAACCAGGGACTTTTCGCACGCGCGCGCGCTTTACATTTCGTCCCGATGGCTGCTGCTGCTGCTGCTGCTGTTGCAGCTGCACGGATACAGCTGGGGCTGCGATCGTCTGTGCACACACGCACACATAGGCACACACACATCATTAGACTCTCTCTGTGAACGTCTGCTGCTCGGATATGTGTGCTGCGCGGCGCCAAGTCTTTGTTCGCGAAATCGGGAAAGTCGCGAAAAAGCGCGTATAAATAGATGTTTTTGTTTTTTTTTTTCCTTGTATCTCGCTCGACTTTATTCGCCGAATTAGGTTGCACATGATGTAGCCGAAAAGGAGAGAATATGGAAGAGGGGACCGTAAAATGTCGTCTGGTGCAGAGAAGCTGCAGGGCCGTACGGCGAATTTGGGGATAAGAACGAATGAGCGCGTGAAAATAGAGGCTGATCGCGGCTGTGAATTTATAGCGTGAATTGCGATTTTTGCCGCGGCGTGAATGATTTACTCGGTACAATAGCGTTCTGGATTGGGATGATTATTTCGAGATTTTTGACTCTAAAGGCAATTGAAGAGAATGATTATATACAGGTGATGAAAGTTTATCGGATGTTATCTCCAATTGGTATAGCTATATATATATATATGAAATTTTGTGACTGTAAAGTCTACTAGATATGTATGAAATGGCAGAATATTTAATAGCGCGATGTACGTTTTAGGAACCACACGTGTAACCTTATACAAATGAAATTGCTTTTCATGCAACATATTGATATTCAGTTAATGTGCGTCTATTAAACTGTAACGAGGATGTATGACCTGATTTATATATATGCATATGTATTATTTTCGATGAATTTTCCTTATATTTATTGAATTTAAGTTAACTCGAATCACTTTTAAAGTTTAACTCAATGTATTAATTTTTATGCGATGTGTCTCTTTTTAGAGTTGTGACTTATTTTTATTTCTGCGATTTCTATTTTTTTCTCCGTACGTCAATCTTTAATTCATTTTGCGTTGTCCCAAATATCAGCCTACAGTCATTGACTAAATATAAAGACAAAAAGATGAAAGAGTAGTGCATGTCCAGTATGTTAAGAGAATTAATTCGTAGAACTAATGAGGATTCTATATAACGAAACCGTAATAAATCATCAAAATTAAGTCGAATTCGTTTCGATTAATTATACAAAATTACATTAATTTGACGATTCAATGCTAAAATATATTACGAAGCTAAGGAAATCTTATTGTTTTCAAAATATTAATAACAAGTGGTAATATTCCAGTTTTAAAAGTGAAATGATGCGCAGTACACATTATTTATAGAAATTTCCTCTTGCGTGTATACATTAGCATTGCTTCCTCATAAAGGAATCCCCGTGACAGGGCCAAAAGTCTTTGAGATAGCGTTATATAGAAATACGTTTTTGGACTCAAGAATTTGAATACATACTACTTTTAGAAAACCTGCGTGTTTATGTATTCGCGATCCTAAGCCTTTATACTCACCCATTTCTAATCCTATAAGCTCGAGGTTTAGCTGTATAAAATCCCTATTTTTATAACAATCAAAATATTATTTTATTGGAAAGTATACGTTTTCATAAAACCAAGTATTTTGGTTTGTGTAAATTTATTAAATAAAAGGAATAATTAGATTTCCGAGAACTAGAGTAAATCAAATAAAATATGCAAGTCTTGTACAATTTATTAATTACAGTGCTATAACAAGTAATGTTACTTTTTTGTGTGAAAGCATGTCATGGAAATGAGAATGCCCATGGGATTGGAATAAAAAGTAGGGTCTTGGGGTAACGTACGAAGCTTAGGTCGTTATTTAGAACATTAAAAGACATACAATTTGAAAAAAAGTTTGGCCCCCTTATATACTTAAAGGAAAAGTTGATAAAAATTAATTGAAAATCAGTGACTTTCTATACTCGTCTGATTCTATTTCCATGTATTAAGCATATGACTTTTCATTTGTACAGGCAGTACAATGCAGGTTATAAAGCAAAAAGCTGTATTATTACAATAGCTATTATCATCCGAGTAAATTTCGTTTCTTTTATATTGTTTTATTAATTAGCTATCGGTTTGATGCACTTAATTATTATCTTCTATTTTGGTGAAAGAAATTGAATGTATTGGGTCTCATAAATACAGTTTTCACGAAGAGTCGTGTATCTGGCTGATTTCAGTTTAATTAAGTGATAACAAAATACGCTATCAACAGTCTGGATTAGCGATTCAATTTCAAAATTATATTTATTTTCGAATAAGTAATAAAATTCGACGGTATACTAAGCATTTCACAAGTATGAGTGATAAAATAAAATTTCGTAAAAATATATCTTTATTGCAAAAATTTACAATATTGAATCTTTCAAATTAGGCAATTTGCTGTAATAAAAATACTCTATTCATCAAAGTACAAAGTTCTTTATAAAATCAAATATTTACCAATCTAATTGTCTTTCAAACCTTTAAACTTAATGTAATATATTTTAGATAATATGCAATTTTAAAAAATTGTAATTTAGCACTAGACATTAGATAGTTTTTGAAATTTAATAGGAATCTCAAAAACAAATTAATCAAAAAAAGGAAAAAAAATAATAATAAATGACAATCATGTATTCGTTTAGAGAAAAGCTTACGAGTTACCAGTAAACACAATGCATCAGTAACCTCAGAAATCGGTTAATCGATAGGAAAAGTTTTACTGCGTATCTAAATGGCGATTATTATTTTTTAAACACTTGTAGACAAGACATATAAATAGAGGATGATATCTTCAAAATTTAAGCATTAGAAATATATATACTTATGCAGCTCTACAACTTCGTTCCAAAGATTAAGCACAACCTCACAATCTCACAAGCTCTCAAATATATAAAAACTTACGTGAACAAATGTAATGTAAATCAAAGTAATGTAATTTAATCACAAAAAAGTTCAACCTCTCTGGACCCTGAGCGAATCAAGAAGTTATTTCGAAGAATTGCAAAAAACATTGATAAAAACCTTATTTCTAAAAATACCCAACATAACAGCCTGTTATCTTTTTACATTCGCGAGATTATTAAAACTAATGTAATCCATACTCAGTGTAAAAAATATTATATTGCTTTCAATATTTTAATTATCAGAATGCATTCGCCAACACTTTACAAGTATGATAAAATTATGCTATAAAATAATAACCGTCCTTTCAATCTACAATAAACAAAATATTGTTCAATTATATAGTTCTATTTTTCATTAATCTAAATTATGATAGAATTTTTTTATAGGAAGGAATTTTTAAATAATTATTTTGTATTGTTTTATAAAATTAATAAGGAAATTCTCGTACTTGCGAAAAAAACACTAAACAAGTAGGTACAAAGTTATAAAAATCTTCGAAGAATTGCGGCTATGCGGTCTGCAACTAACCACTACTATACAAGGCATCTCAACTCGAACTGAAAACTTCGATTTCTCGAACCAGCTGTTTTTAGTTCCTAACGCCAAGACAGTACTGGCATAAATTAAAGACTATACAACAGCTAATGAATATTTGAAAATTTGTGAAGATATTTAAATAAAAATTTAAATAAATTTTACATTATACAATTTTGTATAATCATTTTTTACATTGGTGATAAAATTAAGAAACTTTCTTTTTAAAAGGACCGATGTTTTCGCTATTACAATCTATGACCGTTCAAACATTATTTTTTTTCTTTCAGAATTATTATTATTCAATTTTTTTCATCCCCATAAGGAAAGTTAGTAATTCAAAGTTTTGCAATTCTCAATACTCGACAAAAAAAAACAACTTATTAACTGCTGCGTTTCTTCTTACACTGAGAAAAATGGATACTACGAGCAAGAGGAATAATCTGCTTGTGAGATATTTACGTACGGCAAGATAAAATCTACTTGAAGCTAGTAACCGGGTTCTCCTTTCTAGATTATGGTTTTCTTCTTTTTAGCAGAAAAAACTCTTCCTTCTAAACCAATATACGTCCAGCAAAAAGATTACGTGCTTGCTGTAAAATGAAATCTTCTTACTGCAAGTAGATAAATTTTACAAGAGTCTTTAAAATTAAATTTATTTTCTGAAAGACAAAATCTTTTTCCTGTAAGTAGATAAAGCTTATTCCATGAAGCATTAACTAATTTCCCTTCTAAAGAAAATTGAAGTCCTTTCACACGCACTTTATCAGGTGCAAATAGCTCTTCGTTTACATCGCGTAACATTGAAACTCACAGTACATATTTCCAAAATCTTTAGATTTTATATTATATTACGTACAATAGCAGTGCTCGCGTTAGTCTGATTTTCGTCACCAAACCGTGCACGTGCGTTATCCGCAAAAATGCAGAAACCGAAGGCAATGGACGAATTCTTAAAAGAAAAGTCCTAAAAGAAGAATCCTCGAAAGAAAAGTCGTTTCATACGAGAGGATTTTTTCTAAATGAACAGCAAGAATAAAGTAGAAATGAAGAAGATGAATTTCTTGTAGCAAGTATATATCCTAAATTTTTATAGGATTAATCAAATACCAGGTTAAAGTATAATTCATCTAAAATCAAATTGCAATCTTCTTCGGTCAAATAGAATCGAAGGAAACATATTTTATTCTTCATTTAAGAAGAAAAAATTTACGTGGCCAAACAAAATTATTTTCTTCTTAATTTAAGTGGATTCTGTTTGCATCAAGTATCTTTTTTTCTCAGTGTAGGGTATCGGTAATTTAATTTTTAAATAATGAAAACTCGATAAAGCTTTTCTACATCATGAAGCCGATGGTCATTTAAACAGTGCTGAGAACAACGGCTTTGTTCCGGAATGGGACGCATTGTACTTCAGATCAAATACAGTATGTGGACCAGTCCACAATTATCTTTAAAAGTAAAAGTTGCGCGATGATAAAATTATCTTCCATTCCATTGCAAAATGAAGTTACAGAAGCATTTCTAATTTTAATCAATTAAAATTGAAATCGTACATTTTGTTACAATATCACTGAAATGAATTTAAAAAAATTTTTTTCATTTAAATCAGAACAGAGCACGTACCAATGATTTGCATTAGATGGCAAACGCTGGTCCTATTCCGCACTGCACACATCCCAAGCAGCGAAATTTCGAAACGACTAGCAGAGAGAAAAAGCAAATCGTTGTAGAACGAGCCTCGAGTCCGCATGCGTCTTCCGCTGCACGATACCATAAGAGCGATTCATTGACGTTCTAAGCAATTCATATTTACACGCTTGCGCAGGAGCGAGGGACACAGACGCACGTCAAGATCGTCGGCGCGGACATACATGTCGAATTCGCGCGCAGTGGTAATAGGCGGGCACAGGACAGACGGCCTGCTTCGCTTCGAAACGGCTCCGTCGTTGCTTCTTCCTCTTTTCTTTTCGCGTCGCTCTTTACTCATTTGGCACCAGCTCGAATAATCACGATCACCACGAGCTAACGAGAAACACCGGGCTTGCCACGCTATACTGTATGTAAATATACGGGGAAGTGGAAGTTAATAGCGAGAGCCAGGGGAAAAAAGAGCAGCGATAAGCGCCGCTTAGTGATAAAACTTGCTATTCGAAGACGTTAGCAGCGATAATAGAACATTTTTATTTTGCCCGTTTTTCAGATAATCCAACTTGCGCAGCCAGTCGAAAGGTCGAAGCGGAGAAAGAGGCTGATCTAAGAACAAGAGGAAATGCAGAAGATGACGGAGACCGAAAACATATTTCTCTTCGTGCCGAATATTATCGGTGAGTTTTTAATAATTAAGCAATTCGCTGGGGATGACTTTTTGTCGATGGTGTCGGAAAAAGTACATTGAAGGTGCAAGGGGGCACCTACATTTTTAAATGCAACAAAAACTATTTTGGATATCATAGTTTTTTATTGATGTCGATCAAGTATTCATCAAAGGAACATATACATATATATCTATATGTTTATATAGATATGCACATTTTGTTTATGAATATTTGGATACCATATTAATGTTTCAATAACGTGGGCTAAAATTACACATTGCAATGAGCAAATGGAGAGACATAACTGCAAAAGCATTTCAAAGACTTCTTTTATTGATTCAGTCCTCGAAAGCTATTGTTTTATGTAATAGCTTTCATAGCCAATAGTCAAAGTACTTATTAAATCTGATATCATATATTGAAATGTGAAATGATGAATATTTATTTCTTCTAAACAATTTATATATTTTACAGGTTACGGCAGAGTCATCTTGGCACTGATATCGTTTTATTATATGCCAACACATTATGCTATTGCAGCATGGTGCTATATTATCAGTGCCCTGTTAGATGCTTTTGATGGTCATGCAGCGAGATACTTTAATCAGGGAACTAAATTTGGTGGTATGCTAGATCAATTGACAGACAGAGCAGGCACTATGTGCCTTTTGGTCACTCTGGCACAGTTTTATCCTGACTACACATTTTGGTTTCAAATCAGTATGGCCATTGATATCGTTTGCCACTGGATTTACTTGCATACGTAAGTATTTAACTATCTAAGCTTAAATGATGAAGATAATGAATGACCATAATATAAAGAGAATTGGATTTGTAAATTTTAAATTTATTGATTTTTATTAGTAGATTCTTTAAAATTATTACGTACAAAATTTTTAAATCAAATCACTAGTATTGACTAAAACTTATAGAACTGATCATTATTTTGGCTTATTAATTAATTTTAAATTTCTATAATTATTGTTAGAAAATTTATGAAAGTTTACACTAAATTTATTATTTTTTTTCTAGAACTATTTTGCAAGGTAAAACAAGCCACAAGTTCATAGATATGTCTGAAAATCCAATCATGAGTGTCTACTATACCAATCGTACAGTTCTATTCTTTATGTGTGCTGGAAATGAAGCATTTTATGCAGCTCTGTACCTTCTGCACTTTACCGAAGGACCAGTGTGTAAGTTTTATGATAGAATATCATAAAAAGTTATCTGATATTAACAAAATACATTTCCATTAATTCAAAAACTTTTATAAAACAAATTTAATCAACGTAATTCTTTTTTTTTTTCAGTTGTCGGTATCAGTTTATTCAGAGTTGTACTATATTTGTCAGCGCCAATTGCTTTTGTGAAAACCTTACTGTCTCTACTCCATGGTTATGTGGCTTGCATAAACCTAAGCATAATCGATGTGAAGGAACGAGAGGCATTACGCAAAGCTAAATAAAATTTGTTCCACATAACTTTTAATTACTTGCTCCTCAAGATAAATGTGATCATAAAAATCTTCCTAATACCCAATTTAATGAATACTTAAGTTCCCATGATGTAAAAGTATTGACTGTTTATCCAAATCTGTATGTTCAATGTATGTCATTGTTACAGAGTTAATTTTCTAAAAATTAGCTCAAAGTTTTCAATGCAGGTCATTGATAATTTGAGAGAGAACCTATTATTAACCTATTTCTTTCTAAAGATCTGAACATTACAGAATTAGTTTAATTTAAGTTCTGAATAGTTATTTAATATTATAAAATATTATTTACTTAATTTTTTTTAGAGTAAATTATCAGATGATACATAGATTCATATATATTTTTTTAAACCAAATATAGATATCATGTTCGACCATCATTAGCATTTAAAATAACAAAAAATGAAAGATATAAAATATATTTTTCAATATTAAATGTAGAAACTGTGCTTGCCGTTAAACCAAATGCCATTAATGGTTGTGTAAGAAGTACATTCAAAGACTAATTAATTTATTTTACACCGATGAATTGACCTTATTTAAAATTTTCAATGAATATACTGCATGAAACTACTGGAAAATCATTCAAACTTAAAAATAATTGATTTTCATATTTTTCTATAAAAAATTCATGACCACAGAAGTTATTTTATTGCTTAATATTTAATTATTTATATTAATTATATGTTATGGAATAAGTTATCTTTGAAGTACTTCCTTAAAACTGTACCTAATTTTTTTTTTATCATTTATATAGCTATAAAAATGTATACTGTTGTCTTCTAATACATTTTATAAGGTAATGATTAATATAGGGGTTTATTTTTATTAAACTGCAAAATAAAATTGTTCTATCACTTAAAAAGATCTATTTCACATAATTTATCATTTTTAATTAACTTATTACTGATTATACTGATATTATTGTACACTTTTTCTATTTTTAAAGATGATTTAGCAAAAGTGAACTCCTGCATTACTAATAGACTATGTAACAGTTATATTTTCTTGAAGAGCCTCATTTGTGTTTTATATTCATTTCTTTTAGATACTTAAATTATATTTCTGTATAAATAAATAAGTGGTGAAACCCAGATAATATAAATGTGTTATTTTATTTTGCAAATGCATTATAATAGTTGTATTTTACTAATGGAGCAAAAAATTAATTAGCCATGAAATTAATTATTTAAAAAAATATCAAGTAAGTCTAATTAAAACATTTTTGCATTTTATATAATTCAAATTTATTGCATACATAAATTTCTTGTTCAATCGCATTAATATTTTCGTAAAATCGGTGTGCAAATCAACTATAACAATGTATTTAGTACTGCACAGATTGACAAGCACTAATCTATCAAAGAAAATAAATTACGTAAAGTTGCATATGTTATTGCGATCTACAAAAGAATGAATCCTAAGAAATAACATCAAATCGCGTATTATTTTCGCAAAGATTTTTCGAGTTAATCATTTGCAAAGATGCGGGACAAAGAAATTAATGTTATCTTCATTATTGTCAGTAGATTAAAAATATAAAAACTGCTAAATGTTGCAAAATAACATGGAGTAAAGCCTCTTGTACATTTTCACTAATTGATAAATAAACGTAACAATGATTATGTTATTATCGTCTAAACATGTAATTCGAAGTCTCGGCATATTTTATAAATATAAAACAAGAAAATTGTGGCTGTATCAAGATAAAGTAAATAAATATCGATAGGCAAAGAACAAAAGAAACTAACCTCAAAAGTCTGAATTTTGATAATCTGCCTTGATCTGCACGTTCACTGCCAGTCACGTTTCAGCGCCATTTTACAGCTTTGAACGTTCGCGCATGTTATGTTGCGGCCGTGAAGAGAGAGACAGAAATTCGAATACGTTAAGTGCCGTGATGTATATAATACCGCTTTGTTTTTCCTCTTTCTTTACTTGATTCCGCGAATAAAAGCGAGAGTGAGACCTAAGTATACGCCCCGAGCTTTACCCTCTCCAGTCTCCGACGTTGTCTTGAAGTTTTCAATTTGTCGAAAAAAGCGCAGGGTATTATGAAGTAATACAAGCAACGTAGATAGACCTTAAATATAGGTATACCTATACAAATTTAGCATTCGCAAAACACGAGGCAAATAATGGTACAATTAGTAGCAAGTATAGTAAGTATTCGTTCTGAAAGTGTTTGTAAAAACAGCTGAATCGAACGACGGGCTTTGGGAAAAAAGTGAGGTTTTGGTTTTTAGAGGATCAGGATATATTACTTGCAAATTACATACGTGCGGGCAACAGCGCCAAAATATCAGCTGAGACGAATCCAAATATACCGAAGAAAATGATTGTCACCGAATTTTAAATTTTACCGCTTTTCCTCGTGTCAGGGCGGTATAAGAAATTAAATTTGTTTTTCTTATAAATTGTACATATACCTAATTAATAAAAATTGTTACCAATTATCGCAATTAATACATTTAAATGCTGTAGTAACTTATATATGAAAAAAGTACATAATACCAGGAAAAAGATATATCTTTTTGAAGAAAATTAACATATATAGATATTTTTTCTATATTACACTTCGTTTTATAATATTCATTATTCCGAGATTTTATAATTGATTTTGTTTAAAACCATTTTAAGTATTCATAGGATGAAAAAATAATAAAAAAAACTATTTTACATTAAGTTCTGGAGTAATGATAAATAAAATCTTTACATTTTAAGATATTTTATTAAGAAAATAGACTTTTATTTTGCTTGCATAAACTAGTTGTAAAATATCAGAACATATCAAAATAAATTGTATTGAAAATAAATAAGATCTATGAGTCTTAATAATAACTATTAATTGTAAAAAATCATGACTTTTATTTTATAACAAAGCTAATCATACATTCAAAGTATTTGGAACTATTTAAATGAAGAAAATTATATTTTTCTGATGACTAGCTTTGTATAACAGTTTGGCAGTCACAAGAAATTTTAGCGTAAAACAACATTTTATGTCGCAAATATTTTAAATATCCATCTTGTGCTACTTAAAAAAATCTTGCATTGTAAACATGATGCATAATAAATATTATCTTAACTGAGTTAATATTTTTATAAAAGCCTATTATAACTGAAAAATTATTACAAAGTTTTGGATATAAAGCTAAGCTTTACAAATATTAAGAAATATTTTTTACAAGTTATACACACATTAACATTTAGATGTGATAATTATTCTCGTACCACAACAATATCTTTGTCTTCATAAAGTGCATCTGTTCTTGAAGGATAAACTGATTTCAAATTACCTTCAAGATCGACAATTTTTACTTGTTCAACAAGTAATTCGTGAAATTTACTTTCATCAGCTTTGTTTTCACATCCTAATCCTTGAACAACTAATTCTTTTAAAAATTCATCTAATACTTTCCTATAATACAATAATATTTACATTTTAATTTTATTAGTGATTAAATTCAATATTATTTAATACATTTCTTTAAATTTAATACGTACTTGCAAGTTTGTTGATTAAGAGCACTTGTTACTTCAACAAACATTGTTTTTGTGTTTGGTGACATCTTTGTAATGTCACTATTTGTAATGGGTGGAAATGATATAACTTGATTGCTTGAGTCTAACAAGCATGGATAAAGTGGTTTTCCTTCCAATAAATACAAATATTTATGAATACCAGAATAAACATTACGTTTTTTCTCTTTACGTAAATTATCAGCCTCTATTTGTAATTGTTGAAATAGTTCAGCACCACTGTATAGTTTTGTGCGCATCAAAGGTTTAATTTTAATTTCTCCTGGAGGTTTGGCAGTATACGTCAAATCACCTACAGAAACAGAAACATTCTTAATTGTTTTTTACATTCCTGCATAGGTTTCCCTTTTAATGCAATATCAATGGCAATCATATTTACCTGGAACTAGTAAATCAAAATCATGTGTGGCTAGTGTTGCAGCATTTCTTTTGTCACAAACTCCTTCATGAATTTTTGTTTGTAATTGAATGAATTTTTTAAAAGTTTCTTCCGTGAATGACATATTTTTAACAATGCACCCGAGTATATGAGCTCGAACTTTTTTGACATCCTCTAATACTTTTATAACGGGAATAGTATCGGATACTTTCAAAATGCGTAGCTTATGAGAATTTTTTTCTAGTACTTCGTTTATATTTTCGCTTTCTGAATTTTTTCTATTTTTCTTGCCTTTTTTTGATTTACTAGTAGTACTAGATAGATTTCCAACTTTTACGCAGTGTTGACGCACATAGTCTAGAACTTGTTTCATACGACATTGATCTACAAGTTTTGATAATCGTTTGTCAGCCAACTTATTTCCTTTTAAATTAAGGTCTTTTAACTTAATACAGTCAGCTAGTTCACCAGGTACAACTAAAATTAAATATTGATTTTTAAGTTAAGCAATTCTCTATTATATTATTGAATAAGAAATCAACTAAATTCATTATTTATTATCAATTTAAGTATTTTGGAGTAAGTATGTTAAATATGTATATTAGAAAGTTATATGATTATTACCTGATATCTGATTGTTACCCAAGTCTAAAAGCTTCAGCGATGGCAGAACACATATATTAGATGGAATTTCTATAATTAAGTTGTCATTCAATCTTATTTCAGCAAGATGAATTAGTTCGGAATAACAAATATCAGGAAAAGCCTCAAATCTATTATGTGACAGATCTAAAGCACAAAGTTTAACATTGGAAATTTGTGATGGTAAATTGCTAATAAGGTTTGAACCAAGATTCAAAGTCATTAATTGTGGTAAATTTTCTAATTCTGATGGAACCTCCTCAAGTTTATTTCTTGAGCAGTCAAGCACCTTCAATTTATTCAGATTTTCAATAGAACTTGGTAATTTTTTTATAGAATTCGAATAAAGAACAAGATTGGTTAAATTTTGCAAATTTCCAATTTGGTCTGGTACATCGTCCAAGCAGGTATGGCTGATGTTTAAATAATTAATTCCATCTAACTTGAAAAGAGCAGGATCAAGGCCATTGTCTGATATTTTCTCGGAAATGTCAGCACCCGATAGAACCAGCTCGTGTCGATTTTCTTTGATAACTTGTATGATTTCATACCAGGTTTCAGCCATTTTACGTATTTTTAAATGTTATATTTTTTATAATAAGCTGTTTGCCGTTGACTAGCAAACCTGTAAGCCCTCTGTTTACAGGGACTTTCGAGGTTATGTACTAGCGGTCACGTTTTTAAACTTAATCTCCTGTGGCACGAAAAACTAATTCAAATTTTATCACTTTTATTGATTATAACTGAGAGAACTCTCTATATAATATTATTTCTGAAAATAAAATAGGAAATGTTCGTAACCTGCGCCGGTCATTCCCCCCACCGGCAATTGCGTTTCGCGAATACAAAGAAATACTTATGCAAGGAGGAAAAATGAAATGATGCAATAGGTACTTATTTACTTATATTATGATAGGATGATTAACTGAGTTAATAAAATATAGGATCTTACTAATATTCATGTGAAGAAAAACATTTAAAAAAATTTTATTCATTTTAAGTAGAAAAACAATTAAAAAAAATTATATTTAGTTAACTAAATGTTTTTTAAATCCCATCATCTTTTTCTGGTTTTGTATTGTTTGAAACAATAATCAATAAACATTTAAAAGTAATAATCATGCATCAATTTTTTTAAAGCTATTATAAATAATTATATAATGTTTTTGTCTTGCAACTTAAAACCTAACTAGGTTTTAAACACAATATACATGTAATTAGGTGTCTTGATATAGGTACGCAGCATCTAACTACTTTCTTATAATTGAAATTAGATGTATGTATAGGCATTATATGATGGAGCATGTATTTGATTCACAATGCATGTTGGAGCATTCGTAAGCTAAGAAATCAATATTTCGTCTGGAATTCTGATTTCTATATTGCTGTGTGTTATTAGCTTGTACAGCTTTTCGCAAAAATCATATAGGTAAGTATATTGCTTGGATCGATTCACTAAAAGAATAACTTTAATCATTTTATACAGAAAAAATTTAATTAATGCAATGTTGAATATAAATTTTGTACGCGGAAGTGTATATACAAAATTCAAATATAGGATTAAAAATACATTGGAATGAATTTTAAAAAAATTTTAAAATGTATTTTTTTAAATTAAAATTTCGTTATTTTCAGCTATATTTATTATTAATTGTCAGCCGCATATTTGATTGCATACAACTTTTTATCTAAAATAATGCTAATAAAACATGATTTAATAATCTCTATTTTAAATTTATGAAAAATGTATTCGTAAAGCAGGATGAATAGCATTATGAAAAACGTTCTTTTCTCAAGTTATTCGGAAGTACCTTTTCGGCGAAAGACGTAAAAGTATCAAAAGTGATCGTCCTTCCTTATGGTTAAGAGCCGGTCATTGAGCCCACAAGTGTGCGCGTGACGCTAATGATACACAAGGATCATTTTGTCACTTTACTCATCGAGAGTACATAATCGTGAAGGTTGCAGGCAGATTAGCGTCCTCATATAATCTCCTTTCATTCTCGAGAGGATAAGTACTTTTTCCTCTTCACCATGGATATGCCCACGCACTGTGGTCTTTTAGCGGCCATCGATAAATAAGTTATTTGCACGTAAGAAATTGGTCGTTATTGAGAAATGAAGGTATTACCTGCAAAACCTAAAGAAAATGTAGCTTTATAGTTACATTAGAATAAAGAATACGACAGTACATTTTTTACATACTATTAGGCGAATGATAAGATAAGATAATACTTAGAAAATTTGTATTGTATTGTGCTTTCTGCTTTGTAGAAGATAATTTCACCACGATATAAATCTAGACGAATTTAAACTTTTTATTTGTTTATATTTTTTTACTGAAACACAATTGAGTTGTAAAAAAATATTTATCGATTTAAGTACATGCTTACGTATAAAGTAACTTAGCTTTTCGAGAATTACATTCAGAATTTTGTAGAAGCAGTTTATTTGAATTTAAATTTATTTAATATATTTATATAAATTATCTTATATAAATTATATTGATGTTGGCTTCCACTTACATTATTCCGCAGCTTGTTACTTACTAAATTACAATTTAGAGCTAAACTTAATTTACCTTTCATTTGGTGTTTTCATCTCACATTTCGTGTACTTCGGCGCAAACGCGTTTGGCTAATTACCAAGTTTTACAAAATAAAAAAGTCCAGGTAAATAAACTTTAGTGTTACATAAAAGTTTTGGTGTTAAGTTTCTTTACTCGGGACTATTAACCAGCTCACCCCATGTCTAATTTTCTTCCCCTTATTTTCTTCGTTCCGGATCTTTACCGATTTTCTCCCTTTCTGGAAGCTCGCTTTTTTCGACCTAATTCACTTTTCAAACTCTCTATTTGTTTGACTGACATATTGATGGATTGACGTGTTTCTTTGATATATTTTTCGAGCATTCATATTTATTCTTCTTTTCCCTTCCAGGCCATCGATTATATGTATATGTCTAATCAGACCCTTTGATCTTTGCTGCACTTGGCTACGATTACTATAGTCAATAGAATGATTGAATAGTATACGTTGAAGGGGCGAACGTATTCCAATTAAATAAAACAAATAGACGGAATGTAAATTTGCAATTTTAAAGGATCATTTCGATTCTTACTCTATATACCATCTCAATACCCTGTCTCTTCCTCCATACCCTTTGTTTCACGTCTTACCTAAGCTCCCACGGCTTTCTCTGCTCTATTGTTCCTTTACTCTCCTTACGTTTCCATTTCCCCCAGTACTTCTTTGTTTTTCATCCCTTTATCCACCTTTTATCCACCTTTTTTAATTTCCACAATAGCTTGAATTATCGTTACTGCTTCTTGCTTAACTTTTTGTTCCATCTTCGCTTTCTTTTCTATTTTATAACATGGGGACATCTGTGACTCTCAGCTTGTCCGCAGTCAGCAACTTTAATATTTCATGATTTACTTCAACTGCGACTACCACATTTTGATTCAATTTCTTCGAACTGGATTTATTAATATCAAATATGCATATGAAATGCTTACAGCAGTAGTTTACAGCATTGCATAAATCTTTGAAATGAAAAAGAAGATTGAATTTCTGAATAGATGGGAACATGAAGAAATTGAAATTTTTTTTGCACAGTACAGAGTATGTGAAAGAGAAAATTACTGGGTGTTGTAAAGCGTTGGCTTTACTTAAATGTTCTCCAATAGAATTTCTTTTTAAATTAAATATCCCTTCACACTCTAAATAATATAGATAAGTTGATATGGGTTGCTTTTGATCACAAGAGTGTTATTTTTTACGGTTTTTACATGTTTTATGGTATTTTTATTTTATTATTTCATTTTTTATGGTGTTTTAATTTATATGGTATTTTTATTGTGTATTTATTTTTCATGTACTTAGTTCATTTTTTCAGTTAATCTTTTTTATGGTGTTTCATTCTTAGCCTTATAATTATATGCGTTTATTTGTACACATGTATATTTATAGTAAAATTTGCTCTCTGCGTTATACAGGGTCGAGACTATTATTCTTTTGTTACAATTTATATAGTGTAACATTCGGAATGCCCGCAAAGGGTATAAGAAAATGTATTACCTTTTATTATCAGCACCATTTTGTAGTTGCAAATTAAAGTAGCACTAAAAACATTTGTTATCTTGACTCAATATGGAATTATAATGCCGATTTAACAATTCTACATAAGTGAAATGGTGCACGGAACAAAGTTACTTACGCTTTCCTTAAAAAGAAATTACAAAAATTTGAATTCAATATAATATCAATAAAATATTTTTTGAAATATATTGATAGGGAAAAATATTCCGCGAAGATAACCATACGCAGACCACTCGGATTACACGGATTTAGCTGTTGGTACAACTTTTTCGGTTCGTGTGCAGTAAAATGTGTGTCGTTATCTCGGTCCAGTCTTTTCCTTCTCCAAATAACTGACCAGCTTTTTTTTTATAGACTCACATATGACATGAAAACACTGGGTAAAACTTTTATAGCCTAACATTCCCGTAAAAAATGATTGTACACATGCTACAAGATCAAATGGATACAGATGCATGCAAAAAGAAAAATGATATTTCATTGCTTTTAATACTGGAAGTGGTGTTTCCTTCCTGCTGAACAAAACAGTAGCTTTCATAGTTTACCAGTTGAAAAAAGGATATTACAAGGGAAAAGTACGAGACTTGTACCATCATTTAGAGCATAAAAAGACGTTTTAAAAAAAATTTAGTCCTTTTTATATTTCTATAAAAGGAGTCCATTTTTTTAGGATTTAATATTTGTTTATGCTCCAAGTGACGATATAGGTTTTGTACTTTTCCTCTAAAGATTTCATTATATTCTCATTTCGCCGGGGACCTCCATTTAATGTATGAACCAATCAATACGACAAATAAATTTCTTTCGACACAGATCCACGCAATTAAGCTATCATCGAGTTGTTACAAGCTTGCTAATTCCTGGTTTTGTCTACTCAGCAAAAACAATGACATTTTTATGAATATTTAATCGGTTCCACTCTAGTTCCCATTGTCAACTGATCAATGCATTACTTTTAGTGCACCGATTACCGAAAACTGCTCTATATCAATTAATGACGTTGTGAGTTCATTAGCGGTTTCCTTCCTCACATCTCATCGTTTGTTTCCCAAATATCGATAACTTACGAATTGAGCTGATTTCATTAAAGCTATATATGTATACACAAAATTCTTATTCATTTCTGTCGATCGGTACAATCTTCGAACCTAAAAAGCAGTTTGTTTTTTAAAAGCCTGACTAAAAATGAAACCTTCAAGCTTCATTTCGTATTCATAATTTAAATGAACCAAAATATGACCCTGAAGCGCAACTGACAAAATTGAAAATAAGCAAAGTGATCATCTGGACAATGTTATGTGATAAATGTCACGACTATATTATGTGAATCGCTAAAAATAAGATACAAGCGAACGCTTCCACTTCCTCTCGAAAATAGTTTATTTTTAATATCCTTAATAGAGAATCTACCGTTACATCCATAAAGTAGTATGCAAATCAAAACGCGACCCTGATGGGAAGCCGCAAAATCCTCATTATCGTCGCAGGGAATTAGTTGAAAGGCGCCATTGTGAACGTAATCGCAAAAAAAATCTGCCTGCCAAAAAGAAAAAGAGTTATTGACTGAAAGCAAGGTCCGAGTTGAATTGCAATAATACGCATGATCCTCTCGGTGCACCTTGAAATCGCGTCAGCGCTCACACTCTCATTCTATAAATTATGCAACGACCAGCCTTACGTATATATATACAGGCAAGTTCAACGAACAGAACAATAAACACACGAACACGCACACGTCTTTCGGCGAGAATAGTCTAGCTCTCGGAGCGATTACCATACCAATGTCCCCGCTCGTAGTCGCGCCGTCGGTCCTTTCCCTCCATGTTATATACTATATATCCGCGCACTTTGGGTGAATCTTGCGATTAGCCCGCATAAATATTCACGCGACGTACGGATATGTGTATATCCTCGTTTCGCCTATGAGCAATCGGCGACGACTATATTTCGCCCAACCTGCGTGTTTGTCTATTCGGTGGCAATTAATACCGGTTTTTTTTTTGTTCGTCCACTGTCCTCTTCCTCTTTAGCTTTTATTATCTTGGAAGTGCGAATTGTAGGAAATGTACAGGAAGATTATAGGGATGGATTCGATAAAAGAAATGAGGAGGATGTGGATAAAGAAGTGTATACGAGGAAGCGTTTGTCACTGTTGCGATGGGAACATTTCTATTTTTCAGTATTTTTTTGTCCGCTCTTGTTATAGATTGTGCAAGAGCATGTGATTTCTATGTCAAGGAAATTAATCGAAAGTATTTTTAATGCTGTTCCACATTTTGACCTTCTCTATTAGAGATTGATGCCTTTTAATACATCATTCTTATTGTTTTGTCCTGTTTTTAATCTTGGTTAATGAAACAGTCCTTGTATAAAATGATTTAAAGCGTTCAAATAACGAAGATTGTCCGATGAATTAAAAAACATCATTTGATGATATACGTACATTCCTTGATCCAGGATTAAAAAATGTTTCTCGTTAATGCGCTTTTTACGAGCGTTCAGACATTCTAATTATTATGATTTGCAAGCCTTGTTTTTTATATATATATGTACGCGAATATCTGGGTCGTACTAATTTGGACAGCGATGCATTTACATTTTTTAACAAAATACATCTTACGTGTATTTGCAAAGAATGTGAGATTATTTCGAAATACTCACTGCTAATAATAATATATTAAAAATTTTTTTCCCTACTACGAGATGCAACAACTGTCTCGTATTTTACCTCGTTTCAAAATAGCTTTAATTTATTCTTCCATTTAATAAGAAATTTCGAGGTGTAAATTTTCCGCGTAAAATGAAATCTTGTTTTTCGCCCCAATAAAACGCGAATTTCCGTCGGATTAAAAACTGCTCTATAAGAATGTTACAGCTACCATGGGAAGGAGAGGTGCAGTGCACCGACGTTACGTAACACTCGCTGCAAATGTCGTTACCCCACGCAACCCTACATAATATAAGTCGTTTTATTTTGCCTATAAATTTTCTATATTTTTCTCATTTTGTTTCTGTTTTCATATAATACATTTAATACACTCATTATGGAACACTTTATCAATGCTAATTGCACAATAATTATTTTGCCAAACCAAACTCAGCAGGATCAGCAACATATGTACGAGTAATAGCGGCCATAATCCGTAATAATTTATGAATTGCATAAACGAATTATCGTTATGCTGCACGTCCAAATCGTAATCGCTATTACGCATAGATTTCGACGCCTCGGCAAAGCAAAACATTGAATATATATCGGTATTAGTCATTGAGAGGCTAACAGTCGAAAAGTCAGGAAGAAAAAACACAAGATATACAAGAGAACTGGCGAAAAGTTGGTGGGATCGGAGCGTGAGAGACTTTGACATTGGAGGCGCACGGGACGAGAGAGGATCGAGTTGTATAGGCGCGCGTGCGCAGGTAATAGATGTGATGGATTTGGCGGCGCGGCAAAACCGACGCTTCCGGTGGGCAATGTGTCGCGCTCGCGCTCGCTCCGTCGCCCGCGGTTATCTCAACTGGCCCCGATACTTCCGCGTGAGCAGCGCGCCTGGACTTGGCTTGGCTTAGCTATCGGCTATACGAAGGTGGGGCCTTTCTTACGGCTATAAAGTCGCGATCGTCGGCAAGTGGCTTGTCAGTGCGTCGCGGCCACCTTTCCCCATCGGCTAATTCAAATTCATTTCGCTGACCGCCTATTTCGCTTTGACTTATCGCTGTTACATAGTCTCTCTCGTTTGCCTGGATCGTTTCGGTGTTCTTCGCTGCGGTGAATATCACGAATTAAAAGGTATATATAAACACAAGTTCTCGACGAATTCTAGGGTGAACTGCTTTGGACCGAAAGGCGATATATCCAGTTTTTTTTTTTTTTTTAATACTTTTCAATGTATTTGCAACGTTAAAGTGTAAGAAATATCTGGATGCGTTATACTGATCTTCTTCAATAGTAAATAGCATTTCTATTAAGATGCTGTAATCGCATGATTGATATTGCTTGCGTGTTTCATCTAAATTATTTTTATATGATTATCCGAATCAAATCTCTACATAATACATCGAAACTATACTTTTTGTATTTTACCAATAAAAGAAATCAAACAAAGTGATGCTTCCATTTGCAAAATATTGATTTCAATTGTTTATTTGATTTCAAAAATATATCTTTCAATATCCGATATATAAAGTTGAGTGAATTGCTGCATGCAGCGCGCAGTCTGTCGTACCTCGTCCTCTTTCTACTTAACCAATATATACCTAATCTAAACATTTCTCGCCTGCAGCAGCGAAACCATGGAAGCCCGCAGCACGAGCCTGTCCATCCTTGGCAGTATTTTACTCCTGTCAGCGTCCTGTTCCGCTTGGCCCTTCGGCCCCTACAACCCATACGACCAATACAACGGCCAATACAACGACCAGTACAACAACCAGTACAACGACCAGTACAACAGCCGTCAATCGTACAATCCGTTCGAGCAGTTCTACCGTGGCAATCGGGACGTGTTCGACAACGCGGTCGACAGTGCGAACGGCCTGATCTCCCATCTCTCCCATCTGGAGCCCCTGCTGTACAAAGTGCCGGACAACGTGACCGGGGCCAAAGTCGCCCAATGGCACGAAGGCATGGGCGTCAATCCCGAGGAGCTCGGCGAGTACGCCGAGGGTGACATTCTCTATCCTTCCACTATGAGTCGCAATGGGGTCAAGGGAGAGAGCGCCAGGTGGCCCAACGGCGTTGTACCTTACATGCTCAGCCCTATATTCGGTGAGTCGAACATTCATTGTCTTACGCGAGTTTTAGAAAATTCCAAATGTTCCTTTCGCGAGTTGAATTCGAAAGAGGTGATAAGGTTTTAAGGAGTGGAAGTCGTACGAACATGCGAGATTTTATATAAGTTAGTAAATAATTTGGTAGCTACGGTAAAGGTCGCTTACTTAAAATTTTCGGTACACACATTAGAGAATATACGTTTTTATTTGATCAGTGAAGCAATTTCACGAGTCAGAGAAGGTCGAAGGCCTCCGGTATCATTGTTTAAATAAAAAAAAAAAAAGAAAGAAAATCGTTGAACATACTTTTCAAATATAATATTGAATCTTTGTCTGAGTAAACATAATGCGCCCTTGTTGCTTTATCAACTTAAACGTTAGTAAACGATATCTTTTACAATTAATTGATCCAGAGTTTATAAGCTAATTATCTTGTTTCATGATCAGATAGAAGTTCTTTTATCGCAAGAACAAAGATTCATTATTACATTTAGTAAAAACATTTTGTTGTTCTCATTATTCACTGTACCCGAGTAAATCTTCCACTGCTGTCTGAACAAATTAAAATAGAGATAATGCTTCCTTCCGAACTCATTTAAAAGTACATATGTAATTGAAAAATAAAGTCATTCCTTGTAAGACTTATTAATACGCAGAATCTAAAATATTGCACCAATATTCGACCCTCCTCTTGTCCCTAATATATATATATGCGAAAACAAATAGACGAGCAACAGCAGCGTCTGATACGGGAAGCTATGGCAGACTACCACAAGCACACCTGCATCAAGTTCAAGCCGTACACGGGCGAGGAGTCGGACTACATACGCATAACGGCCGGGAAGACCGGCTGCTGGAGCAGCGTAGGTAGAATCGGTGGTGCGCAGGACGTGAACCTACAGATACCCGGATGCGTGACCAAGAAGGGCACCGTCATACACGAGCTCATGCACGCCGTTGGATTCCTTCACGAGCAGAGCCGCTACGAGCGCGACGAGTTCATCAACATACAGTGGCAAAACATTCAGTCAGGTACACAATGCATTCCTTGTAACTCCATATACTCTTTTTTACCGAGCGAATTCTAGAGAAATAACCTAGTTGATGAACGATAATAAGAAGGAAACGAGCTTTAAACGGAAAAATCAGTTTACTTTCTGTTCGAGAGTACGTGTAAAATCTATTTGAAAGTTCGCAGTGTATTATTACTGGCGGGCCATGTTATTGCATTCATTTGTCTCTAAACGAGGTGAAAGCAATAAAGGCTCATTAAATGCCAACGAAACGTTCCCGTAGTTTGTATCTCTTATTGACATTGGTTTGCGGTGAGACAAAAAAATTGAACCACCGACTACCCATGCACAATCCATTCCATTATTTAGCCACAATGATTAATACATGAAACGGGGAACGTCGCTTTATGAAATCACGACTTTGACTATATATTTATGTATGCTCTAACCTTCGTCTCCATTACGAAAAGAGACGACTTATAATTGAGAATAATTTCGCACGTTTAGCTGGCAATCGAGTATTGTACAACCTCTGCAGTTAGCCCAATAACCCAATTTCAGTTGATTGTACGAAAATGATTTCACTTTGTGTTTTTTTTTTTCGTCGTAAGGGTTGCGCAACGCTACCAAGTTCACTTCAGAGTCTAAAATTAATATTTCACCAAAATTAAATTTCTCTGAAATTTAATTTTGAATTCAAAGATTTTAAAATACATGGTTTTCTTAAAACTCAAGTTCGCTCATTACGAGCGCAAAAATATATCTATTGAAACTTCCATTGAAATTCGGAAGTTTTGCTCGGGGTAACATCGATCTTGTTGACCATCAAAAGAAAAATGAAGAATATAGGGTATCGCGATCAAAATAACAAATCGAAGTAATAGGTACTTCGGTTGACTAATTTACGGAAAAGTTCGACCGATTCAACTCGACTCGAATAAGATTAAATGCCGCAATTAAAAAGTTTTTATAATTTTATACGGTCGCTCGTTTCAACTACTAAAACAATACTTAAATTTAAATGACTGGCTCCGCGCGTAGATTGACTGAAAATCCTTGGTTGTTTTAATCGATACCAAATTAATATTTTAGAGGAGATTAATAATTAATTATCGAAGCACTTAGCTTTAGAAGTCGTGCAAGTCCCTTATTAAAGTTGCACCTGCACTGTATAATCAATTGATTCGCTCGAGCTCCGCGGATTTTACGCAAGAGATCAAGGTTAACGCGATTTTAATGTTGTACGCAATCTCTGTTAAAGTAGCTGGAAACGTAGCTCCCAATTACACCGATTATACGGTTGGTGCAATGCGAGACTTTCGGTACACAGAAGAAAATTTAAACTGCCTTTTAATGTCTCTTTATGAGCTATCAATATAGGTGTACAGCACGTTAAAAGCGCGAACTTGCACGTTTTAAAACACTAAATACACCCTAAAATTAAAAAAAAAAAAAAAACTATACATTCCCGCGTCAATTGCAAATTTCCAATAGATTTGACTTTATTGAATTACCATTTTTAATGATACTGTATCTGTAACAAATTCGCAACCAAATATAATATATGTATTTATTTCCATACGCATAAGTACATAACGTTAACGTAACGCCCTAACTAATTACACACCCTCGTGAAAAACTTAACCCAGAGACTTACAGACGATATATCCCAAACACTCGGGTAACGCTATACCGATAAAAGAAAGCGTCAAACTCTCGCACCTCATCACGGTCGGTACAAAAAAAAAAAAAAAAAAAAATTCAAAACTTACATCAACGGCCTGCAGCTTAACGATCGTTCGGCGGCTCCTCGTTTTCCCCTCCCTCTATATCCAAACCCATTATCCAAACTACAGGCAGCTCCATCTCAGTGGTATAGCAGCAGCAGAGTAATAAAGCGTTTATATTCCGGGCCGTGTCGCAGGTCGCGAGGGCAATTTCGAGAAGTCGCAGAGGAGCACGACGGACGCCTTCGGCGTAGGCTACGACTACGGCAGTGTCATGCACTACTCGGCTCGCGCCTTCTCCCGCAACGGCCAACCCACCATAGTCCCGAGGGTGAGTTTTTACCCAGCTTCTTGCTCTCGCTTCTTCTTCTTCTTCTTCCTTCTTCCTGCTTTTTTTTTTATACGAGTCATTGCCGAGCTTTTAGGCATGCGGGGTATGCCGGGGCTACGTCTCTGCGGAGATATCATCTCTTTATGTGTGTGTGTGTGTGTGTAGGCGTGAGATGTCGATGGGTTTTTCTATTATCGGGTAGTGGAGATATGGGTTTTGCAGTGCGTTTGCCGAGGTGTGATGTAGAACGAGACTGGTGGGGATGATTGAATTTTAGTTGTGATCGTTTATGGGTAATTTGGACTTTTTATTCGCTGGAGCGCTTTAAGAATCGATTTTTTATATCGGTGCGAAACCGAAACGAGATAATTTGAGACGCTTATAAGTAAATTACTTATTGTAATTGGATTTTTAAATTTATTGTCATGAATTTATGTAAGTGATTAATTGCCATATATATATTTTGTGAAAATATCGCAGAAAACAAATCGATGCAAAAATAATTGCTTGGGAGGAAATGTATGCGTTGATCGAAAGGGTTTGCGAAATAAATCCAATTGGATTTATTCGAATTCTTTGGGTGGCATAAGCTTTGCAAGCATTTACGTATATATTCTATAGGTACATCGTCTTTCTTTAATTTTTTGTTTGTAATGTGCCTCATTACACATTCGTGCGCAAATACCTCGCTACATATTAATGATTTGGTCTACAGGAATCGCTTCAATTTTAATTTATTAAGTTCTCAATCTAAGGTGTGGGATGTACAGGCTTGCCGCTTTACGACTGGACATAATTTTTTTCTGAAAGCTTTTATTTTTATTTGGTTTACGTGGGAGCGTAAAAGACAAGTTATAAAAAATGTAGTTAATAGTACATAAATTAGCTTTATATACTTTTTTCTGCTTGGCTCTTCGCTTCCGATGGTATGGTTAAATTGAATTTCTTTCTAAATATTGTCTAGAGGCCAAGAAAAAGGATTTGGACCTCTATCACCTTTATACTTTTTTTTTCTTCACCTAACCAAAACTAATTCAACTTTTGTTGTTTTTTTTTTCAAGTAGTTTAATTTTTTTTCTTAACTATTAGTTTGTGTATTGCCGTAGTTTATTTATTTTACCGTTTTGTGCCTAATTGATTGCAAAAATGTATTAAGCATCCGAAAAAAACTCTGAATTGGGATGTGTAAGTATGAAAAAGAAAAAGAAAAAAAAAAGAAAACAAATCCTTATTCTTGGCCAGGACGGTGGTGGCAATATCCTGGATCTGATCGGCGGAATCTTCCAGGGTAAGCCGGGCGAGACCATCGGCCAACGAGAAGGATTCAGCGTTAGGGATATACAGAAGATCCGCAGGATGTACAAGTGCGCCAAGCGAAGACGCAGCAGCAGTTTCTTCTTCTTTTAAATCGGCCTAGCGTCCGAGGAGGCCTAATACGTATACTTTTGACAAGAATTTGACAAGAATCATACACCAAAGCAACTAACCATAACATATTTATATCTTCTGATTGATCTTTTTCATGAAACAAATTCGTTATGCGACGCCTTTGACTAACGATATTTGTATATGTGTAATTGCAATTAAAATCAAATATCTCCTAGTCTGTTATATTTAGATTGTAAGTTATTATCTCTGTTTGCGTGTGTATATTTTACTGTTTATATAAATAGATGATTAGTAATCATATATCTATAATTATATTTTGTGTCCAAGTGATTTTTAAACACAAGTTTTAACTGCTATAATTATGTATATCTATAATTATATTTTGTGTTGAAGTGATTTTTAATGTGTGACGTATGTGAAATATACTTTATTGCAATTGTAACACATGTGTTTTCATTTACTACTAAACAAGCAGAAGTAAGATATTCCTAACAAATCGTGATATTGTTATAACGAACCAGATTTGCTTTCAATCATTTATTCAGTAAAATTATTTTTTACAATATATCGCTAATCGCAACAATGCAATAAATTATAAATGTAGGCCTTACGTTAATAATACCAAAGCGTATGTCTTTTAGGTACGACTAATGCTTAAACGTCTAACTAAACCTGACTCCTACCGAACTAATTTATCAAACAATTGATTTACACGAGACATTAAAAGTTTGACAATCGATGATTTCGATATCCCACAAGATTACGCTACAAACTAAATCCTTAAACAGTAGTAACATCCGAATCCAGCAAGGCGCGCGTCAGTCGCGCAATGCTTACAATGTACAATAACTATATATTTCTTAACAATTTTAGTGATCTTACATGCTCGGTAAATTTATACAAAGTTATAGTTCCATTTCTATAGACGAATGGTTTTATTGTCACACGCACTGAAGCTCGCGTGGAGTTTCGTCATTCGCAAAGGCACTGTTATCTTAAAAGGTAGAAGGATAATAGAAAATAAGGCAGTTGTTCAACTGTTGGCTCTTGATTCTCGTGGACCGGAAGGAGATTAACAAATAGACGTGGACGCGATACAGTTTCTTTTACTTTGATAAATTATCTATTATTAGATATAGTTTTTGATTTTTACATTTAATTTACTTTATGGTAATTGTCTTTTTTTTTTGTACAGTACATAATAATCTTGAAAATTCGAACACTTTGTTTGCTTAATATTGTAAACGTAAAGTTCTAAATTATAAAGTATATGTATATTTTAAGGCTCTAATAAATTTAATGTTATATAATATTAATATTCTATATGTACAACAATTAGTTGTATTGGTTTGCATAGCCGATGCTAAAATTCTGTATGTTAGATTATAGTAATAGTTTTATGTATTGCACATTTAAATATATGCCTCCTAAAATATAACAGAAATTAATTGTTTAACGATTTTATGAATTTTACATTTTGTATAGTTTAAAGATAATTTGCCTTTCATTTTTATCAAGAAGAGTATAAAAATCTTAAAAAAAGTAACAGATTATTCAAATGTTCTTATCGACCTAAGTATCTAAACTATTAGCTTCAACTAATATAATGTATTGCATAAAACCATTCTAAACAATTACTCCTACATCGTTAAAGTAAGTGTCTAACTTAGCCATTGACCATTATACTAAGTCCACATAAGAAAACGAGGATGTATAGCCCGTATTATCAGAAAATTTACTATGAATGACAATATCAGCAAAAACGAAAGCTTACATATAAATATTTAAAATTATTTGCAAAACTTTGAGGTAAAGGTTTCGAGGTGTACGCGATTCCGTGAGATTTTTCTTAATCTGGAAAATGGATAAGAAGGGTCGGCCAACAAAGCGTACATCATATACGTTGTTTCATTTTTTTTTCTACAGAGTCTGTTTGTCTTTCGCGGGGGTTGAACACACATTTGATCTGAATTTTTTATGTATTCCTCGGTGTACACTCCACTGATAGCCGCGTACACATACACATTTCATTTGTAATTCTGAAGGGACATTTCTCCAAGACGCGTCCCCGTGTCCCTTCTTCAATCATCTTGATGCGAATATACGATGTTGTATAATGTATATTTGTCGCGTAGGTGGCCATATTACACGCGGAATACGTTACACGAGAACCTTTCTCTCCCTTTCTCCGGCGAAATTTTCCTAGTCCAAGTATCTTTATCCTCGACAAAAAGTGTGGCTTTCGTCATTCGAATTTCCCGATAACACGAAGCTATAGGGGCGATTGTCTCGTCAAAAGTCCGTATAACCGTCGTCTAGCTCCTTCCAGCACCGCGCCACGAGATAGAGGAGTATCCCAGCGAGGTTTTTGCGCCCTGTATTATAAAAAAAAAAAAACAAAAAAAGGAAAAGAAAAAGTCATCAAGGAGTCGTCGATCATCCGATGAGCCAGGTCCTCTTGACAAAGTCGGCGGCGCGCTCGCCAATCATGATGGCCGGTGCATTGGTATTCCCGGACGTGACCCTCGGCATGATGCTCGTATCGGCGACGCGTACACCCTGGACACCTCGTACGCGCAGCTGATGGTCGACTACGGCTAGGGGATCGTCGCTCGGGCCCATCTTGCAGGAGCCAGCCTGGTGATTCTCCGGCGCGGTGTCGTGCTTGATCGCGCACTCCCAGTAGGCGTCGCAGCCGAACTTCAGATGCTCGCAGTGCTTAACCGGATTGCGGTCCAGTTTGAAGCCGTACCTGAGGACACGGATGAGAAATGTCACTTCGACTGTGGCGATATTGAAATTTGGATTTTTCGTAGTCTATTCGTCGAGGAACGAGATATATTATGCTTATTTATACAGTCATGGCCTTATACCCTGTACCCCGCGCATTACTTATACTGTCACGGTCCGCGTGTGAGATTCTTACTTTATTGGAGTTTTCTTTGGCTGTTCTTCGTGAAATAAGAATTTTTTGCGCTATCAACTTTTAATCTTGATGGAAAATCAATTGGCTGCTCCGAATATGGAACGTTAAAACGAAGCTGCTTTGAGTTCTATCGCGAAAGAAATTCTTTATAGAGGCAGCATCTTCCTTTAAGATAGTCAAAGTAATCTCATAAGTGCAGAATTACGCTTATAAAAAAATACTTTTACGTTTATATACAATTATGTGAGGGTAAATAGAATAGCGCGCAAAGAGGAATGTATCGATCCTTTTCTATCGGAAACAGATATAAATCGATTATATATACGCGATCTATTCATAACATTGGCAGTTATTTATTTTCCTGCTTTTATATCCTCTCAATTCAAGGACTATAGAATAGGAAGAGAAAACAAATTTATCAGAGCGAAGTAAATTCCTTTCTTCCATTTTTATCATGGCTTTTCAGATCCCCATTGGGTCGAGGTATAAGAGGGTACATATATACGAGAAACAACTATAACCGAAAAAATATTGTCGGACTAGTCGATAAATCCCAATTGAATTAAAAACCGTCGCGAGTGATAAGGCCATTATGTCAATATAGACACGAGAGCAGGAATATTGCGCTTATCGTGTTCCCTGCGAAACTTTTACTGCCAGCTCCTATACATCCCCGGCGGCTTCGATAAAAATATTTTTACGACGCTTTCAAAAGGTTCGCTAACGTACTTATCGCTGCACTAGATTTAAATCAGTATCGGACCGATTGATTTCGCGATTTCTAAGCTAAGCATAAAATTTTATATGCCACGATAAATTATACCTATGACCGTAAAAATTGACTCGACGTTCGCGTATTCCAAAAGCTATCCCATTGTTTGTAAAATATAAAATCAAAAAGTCAGCATCCACACTTTATAAACGTATCCCTATATCCATGATTTCAACGAAAATGATCAATATGTCAATAGATACAAATAGTGGCTCACTTTTTAAGCGCCTCGGTCTCCGTCAAGGCGATACTGAACTTGATGCCCTCTACGAGCGCCCCGACGTCGTCCGGGTGCGTCAGGTACTTGGCATAAATCATGGGTTTAGAGAGTGGATCGTTGTTCCTAAGACGGAGATATCCTCGGCTCTTGGGGTGGAGAATCGTAGGAATGATGTAGATCGCGCGATTCGAGCCCTTCTTTTCACCTACCATACCGGTTTCGGAACAGTCGGCCAGATAACCACCAAAGATCAGCTGGACGTCCGGGTGATCCTCGCTTTGGTCGGCGTATTTCGTGTTTATCATGGCCGTCACCTCGGATATTCCTGGAAATTAGTGTCAATTGCTTCGTTATAGTGCTATAAGTGTCGATGGATTAGTTTGACATTTTTTTCTTTTTTTGAGTTATCATCGGATTTGAGATTGAGCCGATGTATGGGGGTAGAGGTATGGATTTTTGTATGAACAGTTGGTATCGAGAATAATAAAACGGTTATTGTACACTTTTCTTTTTTCTAATAAACGTTAAAAGACGATAAGGTTTGACATGCAGAATGTTTGAATATTCCTCTAGTCGAATATTTTTTTTCTAATCTTTATTACAATAAATAAAATCTTACTTTTTTATGTACACATATATATGTATATTATGTTTGCAATAGTATCCAATTTTGTACTATGTTAAGAATGAGCGTTGTATATTCTGTAGATTCCGTTAAAGTAAAATTTATTATTCACTTTATATTTTTATGTCACAAAAGATCGTTAATTTTGCATGTTGTTCGTTAACAAGCTTAAGAAAGCAGCCTTACGCAACCAGCAGTTCGAAGATTCTCAATTTTAACGTTTCATTCTTTAAAGAGCCAAGTCTCTTACAACTAAATTATCGGAAATTACGTATATTCGTATAATTCCAACAACGAGTTTAGTCCTCCTGGATAATTAACTTTTAGCTTTTATCATGAAGAAGCACGTGGTAAATCAAGTTTATGAGTTTCTCCCCATGCAGACGTCCGCGTTTATAATAATACAATTATACATCGATCGGGTACACGCGAGTTTGTTAAAATTTACAACGCTGCACACAAGTGCGGAAGCGAGTGGATCCGACAAAAGTAGCACGTCGCGCGCGGGAGTAAAGGTAGGGGAGAAATTATAGAGTTTCCGCATTAATGTTCGATTGGTTAATCGCATGAGCGCCGTGACGGTAGCAACCGCTTGACAGTAATGTATTCGTCTATATGTGGAAACGCCTCGTTGTTCCCCTCTTCCCTATTATACGTGACCCGTCAAATCGAGACGTGATTGGGCTAAAGTGATTTCGGCCCAAACGGACGCAGCATAAAAAAAGTAAACGAATATGATTTTGCGAGGCCGAGGGTGTGGGTCGCAGACTCGTCGAGGCTCGAAGAAATTACCATAAAGGGAGCCGTTGTGAATTCGTAATATTACAAAAAGTTACGTGTGACACGCTCGGCATCGGTATTAAGGGAAAATAACAATATTTGTTCTTTTTTTTTTCACGTGCGTCTGCGGTGGAATGCATGTCATACCGCTGCCGAAGCTGAGAATAATTCAGTGACGAGTTGTGTACTTTTGAATGACTCTTGCGTGGATCAAAAGTTTGCAAGTGTATATTTTCTAGATTTGTATGTAAATATCTATGTACAGAAAAGTGTTATAAAATAATTTTTAATTGCTTGCAAATGTAGTTTCTATCGTAAAGATTTTTCTTTTTTTATTGTAGAAGCCTATTTACATAAATAAAATTAAACAAAATGTTTTTACTATTTTAATAACACAGGCCGACAAAATTTGACAAAAGTCAAAAGCCAGAAAGCAGACCAAACATTTCCGAAGGATTTTGATGCGCTGAATCCGAATCCGAACTTAAAATTGCTCCTGTACGTCAGGTTTTCAAGATATCCTAACCTAAAAGTGCAAAAACGCGTTTTTAGCTGTTTTTGAGGTTATGTAACGGAACAAGAAAAAGGTCTACCACAAAAGCTAATATGGAATTTGAAAGTACTAATC